>CABFVX010011601.1:0-10171 GCA_902151425.1 Timema shepardi | reverse complement strand
GTGATCCACCACATTCAGGGTGGTGGATCAATGTTAACCTTATGGGAGAAAGTGGCCCAGAACTGTCAATTCATCCACTACTTATAGCCCTATTTGAAATTTACTATTGATTTTCTTGTCACTTATCTATAACTAATCGTTTCTTATTTATCCTCACGTCTAAATTCTGTTTAGTTTATACGTATATTTAATTAATCCAATGGTGCAGGAAGGAGGTAGTAAATATTTTATAGGTGATCCACACGCATTTTCTTGGAAGTACAGCGGTAAGAAATTTAGGAAAAACTACCCTCATTAGACCCTACTAGGATTCTAACCACATTATCATCATCATCTGAAGACCAGCCTAACGCTTGAATAACTCCTTATGCCGTTTTTCACTGAAGTGGGTCATATAACTAATGATTGTTTGGACATATTTAGAAAACTTTGAACATAATCATTTTATGATTTTACGTCAAAAAGAATATTTAGAATGGAAATTATATTTTTTTTGTGATATTTTTGTTGATAAGTTAATCATAACCTTTAATGAACTAACCATTATGTAATAAAATATGTTTCATAAGCTTTTAAGTATTGTTTCAATAAGTTTCCATAAGTTATAAAAAATATTTTTGCCAATAGAATTTCAAAACATCACAATTTCTTGTCCAGTTAGATATCATATTTTAAAATAATTTCCAACAAAATCGATGTATGTGTAAATATATCTCTTTTATATAAAGGGTGTTTCGGTGAAAGCGCGAAAAAATGAAATAGAACATAGGGGATGATCTACTGAACATTTAAGATATGGAACGAGTGGTCTGCGAATGCAGCTAAGGGGATATGGGCCAAAACAAGTTCAGGAAAGCCTGAAGGCTGTTTCTTTTGGGAATATATCAAATCACTTGTGCATGAGACCCCAGTGGACACAAACTTGTAATTGGTTGCCAGGATTTTCGTCGCCTGTGATGTGACTCGTAGCACGCAAGGGATATTTGAACAGGTGCGGCAGAATTGCTTACGCCGATGTCATGCTTGCATTGGTTTGGTGACCATCTCTTTGAACAACTGTAGTGAGGTAGGAAATTGTCAGTTTTACTCCGGCCTGTCATTTATATGGTATAATGTGCAATACTACCGGTACGTAATGCTACAACTAATCAACCGTTCTCACTAGACTCTTAGGTAACTTGATCAGGCACACACCACGCATGACCAAGAAAGCAGCCATAGTGAAAAGGTTGCAAGGCGACAAATAAAAAAGGTAGGTCACCAGGGATCTTTAATTGACCTACACTCAAAAAGCCCAGCCAAAGTATCCAGACCTAGCTATCTTAACACATATTAAAACAGATAATTCAGCAATAGACATCGAGGGAAAAAGCGGTTAGCTAAACTTGAATACGGATAAAATGACATCAATAATTGCCTGAATGCCTATCTTTTTTCAGAGAAAATAATAAGTATCATAAGGAATTACAATACAAAATCAAGATGTTGTGTACCATGCGAAATAGTAATATAAGTTCTTAACAATTCAAAACAGTATTAATATAAAGCGGTCGAATTACATTTAACTAACTGGAACATATTTATATCGTTAAATAACGTTATCAGTATAAATGTGAACATACCAAAATATAGTGAACAGTACGCAATATAATAAGCATGAATAAATACAACTTATTATCTACATCTATAGACTAAGCCGTTCAAAAGATAACACTAAAATAATAAAATAAGCTCATTTTGAAAGTATATACTTATAACATAACCATGCTTAAAAACATACTTATATAATGCAACTAGTGAGGTTTTGCTCATAACAATATTCCTAGATCTATAGTTGATCATAAACCAAATTATTCCCAATCAACAATCCGCGAGGCGGGGGTAGCCATGATATGAAACTAATTAATTTATTTCTACTGTATTAGCTAAGTTAACAGTATATTCCTAACATTACAAAAATACCTAATGTATATATATATACAACGATACTAAACATCCCATATTACTCTTGGACTTACTACAACAGTAAGTTTAAAGAGGAAGAATTACAATGTGAGATATATCTTTCAAAGGTTAGGTTAAATAATATTTAATAGGGAATAGGTCATCCGATCTCGGATCCAAAACGGTTTAAGACCATATTACGTCGTTTTCCAAAACTTAGCCTAATATAAATTATAAAACATAATAATAAATAAAAGCGTATAACCCAAACGAGTAGTAAGACGCGGTGCTAAATATATATATATATATATATATATATATAATAATAAATACATAAAAAGATTAACAAAGCTTAAGCACTACATAATTTCGACTGGATTTAAGCCACCTAGTTTGCTATAAAAAAATATTTAACAAAATTTCTCTAAAATTAAGACCCCTTACATGATGGTAATTTCCTAATTCCTATCAGCATAAAAGATTGAAGTTCCTTTCTGGGTACTAGCTTATATCTCAGTTTGAACAACGGGGAAAATAGGTAAGGAGAGATCACCTGACTAATGAAGTAATTAACAGCAAGTTATAAACGGCCCTCTCACCAACGCCTGCGCACAGAGTCGTGAAGATAGCCATGAGGGGGTAGAGAGACACACGTGATTGCACTTCTCGCTCTTTTCCCCAAGCTTGGCGCCTGCGCACAGCATCGTGAAGATAGCCAGGAGGGGGTAGGGAGACACACGTGATTGCACTTCTCGCTCTTTTACCCAAGCTTGGCACCTGCGCACAGCATCGTGAAGATAGCTTTGAGGGGTAAAGAGACACACGTGATTGCACTTCTCGCTCTCTTTCCCAATCTTGGCGTTTGCAGAGCGTCTTGAGTTTGGGGGATAAGGTACTAGTGCACAGGAGTCACAGGCCACTCGGTGACTTAGTTTTTGTTTTCTTCATGAACTCGGCCGATGAGCAATATTCCGTAATGACGGGTGTGAGTGTCCGTAGTTAGGGTGTTGAATTCTCGGTAAAAGGGGGGTAAGTGCTGTTCGGTGGAGGTTGGAGGATATATTGTTTGTAGCCACAGTACAATCAGTGTAAATAAATTACATGCAATGACTAGCTGTAAATAAACCAGACATCAGTAACATTGTTAGACATGTTTAGGCCAAATTCCTTAACATTCCTCTTCGCAGACCACACATTCCCTGTCTCAAAATGTTCCGTAGATCATTCTCTATGTCATGGTTTAATTTTTGCACACTTTCACTGAAACAACCTCTACACAAGAGCTTTGTATAGATCTTATATTTAAACAAAAAAGCAACAAGATGAGTTGAGCTTGACCTATATTTTCTTACGTGCTTTCATGTTTTTAATTAAATGTGTGAATGTCTATTGTTGTAAAAATGTATGAACTTAAACGTTTTGTGTGCTCCATAACGTAAAAAGTTTGTTATAGTATTTTTTTAGAAATGAGTATAGAGCCAAAACTATATTATGTAGTTATTTAAATTATATATTTTAATATCATATTTATATTAATTTGGAGTCTAGCCCTAATTACAAAAACATAGTGGCATCTGAAATTTTCTTAATTAGAAACTATTTGGAAAATAGCTATAGTGCCTACTGAGTATTTCTTTTATTTTGATGTATTTAGTAAAATCTTGAATAAAACAAATATTCTATCTTTTNCAAAGAGGTGTAAATATTATTGGGGTTTAAAAATGTATTATGTTAATAAAATGGTTAGACATAATTTATCAAAAATGTAAATGATACACTTTCCATATCAGAAACTTTTTGTTTGTTCTAAATACAGCTTCTAAGCGTGGTGTATAAATAAAATAGGTGTGCAATTTTTTTCCTAACTAAAATAGACAATAGAAGTATTTAGGTCCTATGTATGATCGTGTCGTTCTACAACGATAACTATAGTGGGTTTCTTGCAACTAGTCTTAATATCAATTCGGGATATACGCTGATGTATACCTACTAACTACTCTAATGGTTCTAGGGATTCATAGGTTTTTTCAGAGGAAGTGTACCCATATTTTCATGGAGGAAGAGTAGAATAATATTGTTGAATACTACCCTCCGTACACCCTACCAAAATTCTAACCTTGATCTACATGTCCTCGTCAGTCTGTTCTAACACGATTTAGACCAGTCGACCACCGATAGGGGTGAGAAGTATAGTTACTTACGATAAGGACTATCAGGTTAATCTAAATTAATTTTATCAGAGCTAATAGATTATGTTTGAGAAGTTATGAGAATACGACAGTATTAAATAACATTTGAAAATCTACTCATCAGAGATTCAAAACTCAATCTCCAGGTCTACGGCAGCCAAGTCTATTTTGAGCTGTACAACATAGACCATGTGACCTCATGTGCGTGTTTTGTTTGCTTATTAGTACACTTCAGTACCAGTCGGCTCTCTACTATCGACCTAACCTAATTAAATTTATGACAAACTCATTAACAAGATAACAGGAGGTTAATTTCCCATTTAATGAACGGAAATAGATTCAATGTAATAACCACACATTTTAACTCGGGGATTTTTCAAACATACGCAAAAGAGGTACAGTCACATCTTGCTCCAAGAGTATCATGGAGTCTTCCTCAACATTTTATCATTTATTTCAAAATGAGGATATTAAATAAATAGTAAAATATATTTAAATTCTGAAACTCTCATGTATATCCCAACAATATTTTTTTCCCGTGATGTTCTCGCCTTATTTGTAGATCTCTCTTCATTTATTTATAAGTAACTAAATATTTGGGAAAAAAAAGATTTTTACAAAAATATATTTACACAATTAATGTGTATGTACAACATAATATATCATTTATAATTATTATTGTTGAGAAGATAAAATAATAAATACAAACGTGTAAAGCACAAACAGGTAATGAGACATGGCTGTAATTTTTTAAAATATTTTTATTTTAAAATTTTTATATTCAAACTTAACGAAAACGTGACGACATCACTAAGCATATTATTTATTACCCCAAAACAGTGAAAAACGTGAGAAGATTGTAGAAGAAATAAAGATACTTGTTTCTTGAACCTAGAAACATTATAGTGCTACTAATCTTATTGACCGTCTAGAACATCTGCATACATGCATTAATGAATTTAAGGGACCAATAAAGTATAATATAAAGTAGGTTATAACTAATTTTGTGAAAGAAGAGTAGGATAGTATTTAGCAAAAATCATTTTCAAAACTTGATTTATCTGTTCCAAATAATGCAAACATGAATATTATTAAAAAGAAAATTAAGTGTGATCCGGTAATATAGGCCGAAACCGCTTAAAAATGAGATAATATAAGTAAGAGGGGACAATATAATTCCAAAAGTAAGGCTCCAAACGAGTCAGACAATTAGTTTATGTGCCCAACAACGTGAGTTGTTGACATTTGTAGCATCATTAATGGTAAAAAATAAGGCTTACTAAAATCCCACACCAAGGATTTGATAACAAAATATTCTGAAGACTAAATACGTTACCCAGACTGATCTCGTCGTTGTAGCATAGCTCCTGCTAACACGATCCTGGGTTCTGAGTTTTGTGTTGTAATGGAAAGAAATTGCTGAAAGTACTGTAGCATCCTCAGAATGAATATTTAGGAGTTTGAGGGTGATCTTCATGAATGAATGACAACAGCGACTATTCATAACGGATGACTTGCTTTTGGGCAGAATCCAGTAATCTCGTACTTGAATATATATAGATAACATGGTATGTGTGTTCTTAACTTACTCAATGGATGCATGAGTACACCAGCAATAGATTTGAATATAATTTTCTTTAATCGGTGAATGTATGGAAAAGACTATGACAGGGTTCCCAATTTTATGAAAATAAAATCTTGAAGCCTCTAAATAAGTTATTATGATGTGAATTAACATAGAAATACACATACGTTAGAACTGTTCCCAACTGTTACCAAAAATCCCTAAAAATCTGGTCATTTGGACAAGGGATTAACTTACTTTGGTGATTTTCTTTTTTCTTGATACGATGAATAGTATTGAAAAATAACAAGGTAACAAACATAAACCAAATATATGGGCTTGTCAACCAATACATCATTCCTGTCTCATATATTGTTTGTCGGTGCTGGGAGGTTGAGTTTAAAATCCCATCAAGATGAAATGAAATTATTTTCCTCTAATAAACAAATACTTGGGGAGATTTGAAATATGGCGTAGAAGACTTGAGAATACCGGGTTGGCAGACAGGGTTAAAATGAAGTCTTGAGAAGAGTGTATATATAGTAAGCGAACTTTTTTGGATGCTATTATACTATACATATCAAACTGGATCAGACACATCCTTAGAAATAATTGTTTTACATATGACGTAATAGGAAGTAAGGTTAAGTCAAAGAGGATCTTAGGAGGATGGAGTATTAAAATATTAGATGATTTGAAGTAAATAAGAAAATTCTTAGATCTGAAAGAGGGGGCAGAAGACAGGGTGCTTTGGCGGTCAAAGTTAATAACAAAATAAATAGATATGTTGTAAGATAGAACATCTAGTAATAATTATACATGTGTTGCTAATCTTCCTTAACGTTAAAGGGAATGCACTTTTGTTTTTATATAAACTGTACATTCCTAGTTTATACCTCATTATTGTGAATATTTGTTTAGAGTAGGGAATAATACGACGCAATACTCGAAGGAGAACACACAAATGTTTACAAACCACCAAACATTATCTATGCACAAGATAAAATACGTTCCTTATGGTTCTTCTCAGTTCTATTCCAGTTCGTTGTTGGATTATTATATCACATTGCTTTTCTTCGAAATATTTGGAAATAAATATAACCATAAAATTCCGGTTTTAATCTCTCATATCTAAAATCTATTTCAGCCCCTACTTCAGAATATTATCTATTACAAACCACTTACAAACAAACAGGAAAGTCAAGAATAGGATCATGTACTGATGTTGTTTCTCACACGTCCTTCAAGAAAATGAAGTTAAATCTCCTCTGATTTCCTTCTTCCTCATTCCTGCTCCATTAGGGCACAATGGAATTTCATCCATCTGTCAATAAACAAATATAACATATTACCACAGCTCACCAATTATTTTCACAAAAAAAAGATAAAAGACTTTAAATGTTTTACAAATAATAACTCATAAAATCAAGAATATTTTTTTGTTGGGGCAATTTTGAATGGTGTCTACGAGCGGTGTGGTCCTGCTAATGTTTAACAACCATCAGTTTGGCCAGCATGGTTTCCGACTGTTGGAGCATTGTGAATTAGCCATCACGTCTATTATTTTTATCTTAGCAACACGTCTTACTATCTTCTCAGGGTGTAAACTAATGTAGTAATTAAGCTAGTGGGGAATTAATAATGTTATATTTCAATAAAGTGAAACCCCATTTGCGTTAAGGGAAAGTGTAAATCGTTTAAAAAATTCTCAGCACACCTGTCAAAGATTTGAACCTTGATATCCTCGTAATAAACAGTTTAATCTACTGAGATAGTAGCACATCTATCCATGTGGCCACCAAAACGGGTAATTTGTCTAAATTATGGGAAATTTAAGTCCAGATAAAGCAAAAATATGGATCAATGGGGAATAGTTAAACGGATTTCCATTGTAAGTAATTGTTTGTTTGTTAGGGTTTTTATTTTTGTAACACTTAATTGGAAATTTAACATGTATAAAACATTGAATATAACAGATACAAAACGACGATCACCAGCCCCTGAAGGGGCTCTCGAAAGTCAAACGATATAGAACTAACATAAAAACACCAAAAAAGAAAATCATATTTCGCCCTGGTAAGTAATTGTGTGTAAATTGAACGGATAGCAATAAGAGGTTAGGAAAAAATATATATAATATTTTACGCTGTTCTTAACTTTGTCAGAAACCCTTAATCTCTTATGTGTTTTTGAAAACGTTCTTTTGGTTCCAGGACGGCCTAGGCCACGAGTCACGTGGTTCTTGGAGAACACAGTGGTGGACGACTCGTATGAGTCACGGCCCGACGGGATCACTGTAAACCACCTGACCTTCCCCAACATTGGCCGACAGCACCTGCACGCCCGCCTCGTATGCCAGGCAGTTAACACCCACCTGGCCAACCCCACCTCGAAGGTGGTCGTCCTCGACATAAACCGTGAGTTTTCTTATGTAATAGGTGTTTAATTTATTTAAAATAAGTTTTGGAAGACAACATTTGGACTAGGGAATCTAAAATATAATAGTAAATATCTATATATATATATATTACTCACTGTTTCTTCTGGAAGGTCTAGGGCTATCTTTACTATGGCCTACACATTAAAGGAATTAAGTAAGGTAAGCTGGTGTCATCTGAGAGTAAGCAAAAAGTATGGTATCTATTTTAAAGTAATCGCTTTTGTGGATACAAATTTGTGTCCACAGGAAATTAACCATTATTTTTCTCTACACTTGAACAAACCTAACATTTTTGTTATAAAAAATGACTGTCAAATTTCACACCAGCACTAATAGATTAATAAATACTATAAAATAAAAATGAAATGGTAAATTCTGTTTAAAGCACAAATAATAATAATAACAATCTGGTATCTTGAAGCATCATGTATCGATTTACCAATAATTGCTTTCAACTGTATTTTACCTGCTACGGTGGCCCTAATATCTAAGGCATCATTCACGCAATAAACTAGACTGCAGTTGACAGAGAGAAAAGGGTTCAAGTCCCGGTCAGATCTACTGAGCTTTGTTTATACTTAATTGTTTTTAACATTCCCTCCACGCAAATTCACGTACACTACCTCTAAATAAAACCCTCCTCATTCATAGCTCATTAGCAAAATCTGTACATGTGCGTATAATCTTGAAAAATATTAAGAAGCGGTTCTAAAAACTTTCTTATCTAATATGGCTTAAAATATAATTTTCAAAAAAAAGCTTTGAGCAAAGTACCCTTAGGTATGTTTTCCTCATATAAACCAACATAGCATATTGTTTATCCCAACTATCCTTCTTTATATATAAATTTCATACCATATTGTTAAAATTTATTTAATAAAATTCAGATTTTTAGAAAAGATCTATAAACTATCATTAAATTATTTGCTATTTGTAAAAATATAAACGTATTCTTATTTATCATGAACTACTTCTCAGATTTCCATTTTGAATTCAATTTTCAAATTCAATCTTCAAGGTCAGCTATTTTCAAAAATTCAAATTTTCTATAAGTTAGCGAAAGTAAGCTATCCTTGAATTTATTTATTTTAGATAAATAAATATACACTATTAATGATTATGTAAAGTTGTTCCCCGATACCAATTTTGAAAGTTATATAAACGGTATAGGGTTAACAAGAAACCATTCATTCAGTTTCCAGGAAATAACATTTTTGTATCTCATTCCTCATTTAGTTAATTGGTTTAAATATGGCAGAGACATCACTCAAAAACATTAAAAAGTGATTATAATGGTATCATGATTAACTTACTGCTGGAAGCAATAACTCATCTTAAGATTGGATGTTCACTGCTTATAACCTGTACCCCTCAAACATATACCACCATTTCTACTATATCTGATGTGCTTGCTTTCAGCCATTCAAACCGAGGTAATAATGGCCTAACAGTAGCCTCTATTTGTTACAGTGAAACCAATATCTGTTAAAATCTTGACTCAAGAGAGTCAGATCTCCGCTGACCGCAGGTATGAAGTGGAATGTAGGAGTTCGGGTTCGAGACCCGAGGCTATTATCACCTGGTGGAAGGGCAGTCGACAGATCAAACGCATCACCAAAAATGTGAGTTGGAAATTTGGGTTTTTTATTAACTACATGCTGATTTTATTAGGAAGACCATTATTTTAAAATTTGAAACTCGCCTTGACACAACGGCGTAACTAAAAGTATTACAGTTGTTATTGTACTACCAAGCATACGTCCTTAGTCTATTTAATTAATTATGTAAAGATAGATTATACAGTAATCCGTGATTAAACTTTATTGGACTCTTCTAAAAAAACATGTTAATTAATTTAATAATTAAAACGTATACATAAAAAGACAAGTTTTCAGTGACGTTAAATAATTTTTTGTGGTCAAGCGTGATATCCCTTAAAAAAACAGTGTTGTAATAATACGTAATAAAATGCGCCACGCTTTTGGGCGTCAATTGTAACAATACGGTATAAATACGCCGCTCTTTGGGCGTCGA
>CABFVX010011600.1:0-10172 GCA_902151425.1 Timema shepardi | reverse complement strand
AGCCAATCAGAGAGCAGGAGGAGTGGTCACGTGATCAATTTCCACCTATCCGGGCCCTGTGCTACCCAATCCCCCTAACTACTACCCGTATTGGCGTGCAGGGAGAGTGGAACTCCATTTAGGGAAAACCACCCTACGTACACCCGACCGGGATTCAAACCCTGATATTCCCATTACCATCAATCCAGTTGGGGGTTTTTTCAGAGAAATGTCATTCAACCACTAAAGTGGGTTTTTTTAGTCAACTTTTAAAAGTTTTTATGATAAAATAAATCCAGTAGTTTTTATGTAAAACTATGGATCTAAAATTGCATCTTTTTTATATATCTTTTTTAATGATGTTTATAAAATTGATCTTAATAACACGTGTCAAGAATTACATCTTGTAGCAGAAAAGAGTTTATATTTGAAGGTCATTGTGCCCTTGGCCAGCGAGATTCAATTTATAAAATATCAATATCATTATATAATCGCACGCGATATTTATTACCTGACGTCTTGGGTTCGGATCCTGGCCCGCTCAATATACGCCTTGATAATTCTTGATACGCTTGTGATTCTTTTTAATGGGTGCTGGATTCTAATGTATTGTATTCGGGCGCAAGATAGGTAGGTATCCTACCAACGTTTTGTAATATGGTTATTATGACACCTAAAATTTATATTGAAAAAATATTACATTTCACCCGCTTCAGTGCCCACGTGGTCTAAGGTGCTACTCTCGCTGTAAAATAATCTGCCGATGATGGAGAGATAGAGGTTTGAACCTCGTTTCGGTGTATGGAATGTGGTTCTTACAAAATGGTTTTATAATCTTCCTCTAAGCAAATATGGGTATACTTCCTTTAAATAGAACCTTCCCATTCCCTAAAACCATTAGTGTAATTAGTAAATAAGCACTAAACCAAACGGGTAGTAAGATGTGGTGCTAAGAAAAGTATAATAATAATACTTAGCACCTCGTCTTACGACACTTAAGTACTAATTACGCTAATGGGCTAGGAGTTGGGGAAGTTAACAGGCATTTGCGTGGCGGTAAAGTGGAAAACAATTGATGAAAAACCACCCCTCTTTCACCCGAGCGAGATTCGAACCTTGATCTCCCAGTCCTAGTCTAGCTCATCACGAAACAAGCGCGTTAGCTAACTACGCCAGCGAAGCAGGTAAAAAAATCAATTAAGATTTAGTTTTAAAGGCCAATTACATAATTTCAATGCCGATAGGTAGATATTCATATAATAGTAATATTATAAGAATTCCATTTCCATTTCAATTTCCATTCAATGTTAGGATTTAAAAGAAAATCACATAATTGATTACATATCATTACAAACCCAAAGTACTTTAAGGTACAACTTCAGGTCTTGCAGTTAAATATTTAAAAACAAAAAATAGTACAAAGATATTTATATAACATAACATTTTCTTTTAAAAATATTTACATAATTATTGTTTGAAACATTCCTTGAAATATCAAGTCTTCAATTTTATTTATTGTTACACCTATTTGAGGAACTTGAACATTTTTTTTATGATCACATTACTTCTTATCTCACGACGAAAAAAAATCAAAATGACAATTTGATAGAAACTCTTCAAGTTTTGGAGATCAATTAGTTCCTCCGTGACCAAATGTAAAAGCAAATGTTTTGACAAAGTTACATGATGCTAAGTTTGTGATGTATTTAGTACCGGCAGACCCTTTTGCAAAAACTAGTTAGGGAGAACAGTGTAGAAAATTATAATGATGTACTGTAATTGGTGGCATTACTTATTTTAGGTTATATTAGCTTTTGACCGCAGCTTCGCTTACATTAATGCCAGTTTTAAAAACATGTTCATTCAAACAATACCGTTTCTAATACCAGAGTTGTTACCATCCCGTGCAGAGAAGAAATCACGTGACGTATTATCTAGAGATCGCTATGATGACCACTTTGGCGTTTACAAAGTGTATCTTCAGAATAAAAAAAAATCAGTAGTGTAATTATCTCTAGTTTAAGATTGGGCACACAGAATATTTGTATTAAATGCTTGAAGTACTCGTATATCAACACAATCCTTCCACGCAAACAAGATGTAATGATATTGGTTTGGATTACTATACATTATGTAAAAAGGCATGGATGAAGGTAAATTTTATTTAAAGTAATATATGTAGAGTATCATTTTAAGATTCATCTATGAAGAAACACGTGCTTCTCAGAAACTATGTGAAAAGGATTTCACCACTAAAATATATTTTTTATACCATCTTTCCTGTTAAAAGAACAACTGCGTCACTTCCTGTTAAAAGGAACAACTACGGAGTATTTGGCAGAAGACGCCAATCCCCTATACCAATAAGAAGCTAGCCTTCATAACACCTATCGCTAGGACTCTTTCTATTAGTTGGATTTTACACTGTTGATCAGGGGAGAAACATGCAAGGGGTATGTCATATATAAACCGTTGTGCGTATGTTTAAGGAACATCCCGCCCACGCACAAGTCAGTCAGAGTCACACACTGGCAGTCACAGTTTAACACAGTATAAAATAACTTACATTAATATCACAAGTGTGCAGTGATATAAGACATTTAATTGGAATATGTATAAATAATTAACATGTGTCATTTAAATAAATCGTGTGTGAATAAACAGCCATCAACAGTTCTCTTTCTTCAATTTTATTAATATACCGATTTAATTAGTGCTCGAACACGGAGCTATTGAACAACTGCGTCACTTCCTGTTAAAAGGAACAACTACGGAGTATTTGGCAGAAGACGCCAATCCCCTATACCAATAAGAAGCTAGCCTTCATAACACCTATCGCTAGGACTCTTTCTATTAGTTGGATTTTACACTGTTGATCAGGGGAGAAACATGCAAGGGGTATGTCATATATAAACCGTTGTGCGTATGTTTAAGGAACATCCCGCCCACGCACAAGTCAGTCAGAGTCACACACTGGCAGTCACAGTTTAACACAGTATAAAATAACTTACATTAATATCACAAGTGTGCAGTGATATAAGACATTTAATTGGAATATGTATAAATAATTAACATGTGTCATTTAAATAAATCGTGTGTGAATAAACAGCCATCAACAGTTCTCTTTCTTCAATTTTATTAATATACCGATTTAATTAGTGCTCGAACACGGAGCTATAGACAGCTGGTTAAACGATATCTTTTCCGTACAGTGATGATAGGCGCTCGATCTTGGAGCTATAGACAACCTGAACATCATCACAGCATTATTATATCTGGATATTAATCCATAGTGTAACAATCAACGCCCAAAGCGGGGCGATTGATTCCATAGTGTAACAATTGACGCCCAAAGCGTGGCTCCATTAATTCAATAGTGTTACAAAGAGCAGATGGATCACAGAAACCGTAGAAGGTGCTAGGCTACCGGTCAGGTTTTGCGAAAAAATTATACTATTGTAAATGTCAGTTTTCTCGAGAACGAGTGATATTTGGATGTTCATATTTTCAACACCCCTTCTAAGCTAATGTATCGATGTTTATTAATTGTTACATTTTCTTATTTTTTGTTTTAAAGCCGGCAGTTTTTTTATTGTAAAATGTCATATTTATCGATATTTGATCTCTGTTAAAATTATAGAGGAGCTGTGTACATAAAAAGTATAACTTAATCAACATTATTCTATTCTGGAACAAACCGTTTCCGAAACAAAAAAATGCAAAACAATAAAAATTCTTGAAAATAACAGTTTGTTCCCATGGCTCTGCATTTCCACGCCAAATGAAAATGGCCAATCGCCTTAAGACAAGGTATTTTTTTAAATAAAGTCAGTAGTTTTATTATCAGAAACAAAAATTTACAAGCTGCTGCTAGAACTATCATGGGA
The DNA here is from genome assembly GCA_902151425.1 of Timema shepardi. Classification (NCBI taxonomy): domain Eukaryota; kingdom Metazoa; phylum Arthropoda; class Insecta; order Phasmatodea; family Timematidae; genus Timema; species Timema shepardi. The sequence continues at coordinate 6,306 of CABFVX010011600.1, read as the reverse complement.
ACATAGATTATTATTATTATTATTATTATTAGCACCATTCGGGTTGTACGCACTTACCTGCAGTTTAACGTGGGATCGGAACCACGGTGGAGGCCTGGAATTCCACACATTCATAAGTTGTGATTAATACACGTCTTGTTAGAGGTGAAGGAAGGGTTTGGCGATCAGATAGATTTGTGGTGGCACCAAGGATTGAACCCACATAATACAGTTGTCCATGTGAGAAACACTTGCCTGCTACCTTCAGAGATTGTCCTTGCTTTGTGTTGATGGTAACAGCATAAAAAATCTTGAAGAGAAATGGCATGCATTTAAACTGGTATAATGGAATGAGGAGTGTACCGATGCGGATACCGATGAATCTTTATCGGACGATTATTAGTGCATCGGCAATTAATCGTAATCGTCGATTATTATGCCGATTAATCGTCTTTTTAAAGTAAAATTTAAAGCAAAATTTTTCTAAGTAAGAATTTAGTGATCAAAATAGCAAGAAAACATCTACATATACAGTTCCTTTGGGTTGTGGACTATGCAAAGATTACATAACCAGATAAAAAAAAAAGTTCATACCGTTGATAAAACTAACAATTTAGTTCCAACTTTCACCGGTTATGCAAAGATTAATAAAAATTTAAGACTGTCAAAGCCTTAACTGTTGATTTTTAAATAAAATCTTTATGTATTAATTACATTAACAGTTATTATTCTCTTGAGCATATTTCCAAATAGTTATTAATAAATAATCTATAATCAGGATTAATAGGTGTAAATAATCGTAGCATGAACAATTAATCTAAAACAATAGTTAGTCGGTATCGTTAATCGAATTTACTGTATAAACGAATGGATTAAGGGAATTAACAAATTAGACAGGGTAGTGCTTATTGACATATAAGTGTAGTATTGCACTTCGAAATGGTCTAAAATACAGTAGTTAGTTTTATTTGCCGATTCATTTTTTGAGCTGGAATAGCTTGCTCCTGGAACGACGAAAGAGGCTTGTTTTTTCAGAAGAAGTTTATTAGGATCAATAAAATGGACTAATTTCTGGCTATCCTTGACGACTGGGAGTTATTCGAGGGCGTCTTGTCCAGTTTCTTCCTGTTTTCCAGGTGCGTATCATTTCTGTTAAAGATTTTAAAATCCTTTTTGTTTACTTATAAATCAAATGAAATGTGAAAATTAAGACGATAAGCTAGAAACGCACACTTAATTGTATAATTATTTTTAACCTTAAAAAACAATATTCTGAGGACCCTTTACTTAAACCATAGCCTAATTCTCCCCACAGTGTGGTCTTCAATATTATATATAGTCCCAATCGCAAAAGCTTGCCAGACCTTTCCTTTAGTCCAAGCTATTTTTGTGACTGACGCTGTACCTTGTAGTGTACATTTCAAGTTCTACACACTTGCCCCCTCAACATCAATCAAACGTTTACATTTCTTTCTTCCACTCTGTCAAATTTATCTTACACACATTGTATCATAATATACATGGCCATTAGCTGGTTTATATAGACATCCCTCCTTATTCATAGAATATCAACACTATTATCGCTACTCTGTAGACGTCTGACAAAAAGGTTCTGTTCAAAACATCACAATACCAAAAGACTTGCTCTCTTCACCAACGGAAATAAAATGAGCCTATAATAAACGCTCTCGTTTTTTTTTTACATACGAACATCTTCTAAAGCAAAAACCTTTTAAAAGCTAAAGGACGTCGTGGAGTAGAGGAGGAACTGGCTCACCCTTGGAATAAGTCTCTCTACCTTCCACTTTTTCCTCCACCAGACACATTTCACATCCTACGATATTATTGAGAATGAAGTTGAAATATTGCCTTAAATCAAATTCCAAATTACTTCTAGATGAATTAAATCTTCAAAAATTTGACGGAGAAGACCATTTTAAGTAGCGTATAAAAGTATCTGATTTTCGAGAAAATTTAATTGAGGAGCAATCTAAACAACTTCTTGAACCATCCAAATTTCAGACCAATTTTGGGGGAAGACCTTTTCAAATAGCTTTTAGAAAATATAAATTTAAAAAAAAATAGTTATAATGATTCAAAATTCTAGATGGATCCAAATTGCAACTACTTCAAATATATTTTGGTAGAATCAACATTCCAAAAAAGATTAGAACTTAGTACTTTTAATAGTTAAGAGAGTCAAATTTCCATAAATCAGGGAAAGGACCACTCAAACTAGTGACAGCAAAACCACGGAGTGGGGCGTATGGGGGTGGGGTCATTGTACCTCCTGGAATAAACTAGCCCTTCCTTGGATATATTTCTTACCTTTTGATATTCTTGAATATGAAGCTGAAAGACTTGTATCAAACTGAAAATAACTTCTAAAGGCATTCAATATTTTTATATGTTCCAAGTAGTAAGTAATAAGGACCACTCCAACCAATGAGATTTCAGATGCATACAATTGAAGGAAAAATACCATCTAAAACATCCCATTTAAAAAATATCCAGGTGAGTGGATCATTCCAAATAGCATCTAAACACATATTTTTTAAATATTACCTGATAAACCACTTCAAATAGCTTGGAGAGGCATCTAATTACCGGAAAAAAACTAAGTTTGGACACTCAAAATAGCTTCGAGGAGCATCATAATTTCAGAAATTTCTTGTGGAGAACCACTTTAAATGATATCTTCTAAAGGGGTTTTTTTTACTTCAAGGTGAGTACTATTCAAAATAGCTTTGAGGCTTCCCATTTTCAAAAAGTTTGATGAATGGAAACCATTCCAAATAGTTACTATAAGCATCCAAATTTCAAAAGATTTCTGGGGAAGGCTTCTCTGAAAGGCTTGTAAAGATAGTATAATTTTCAAAAATCGGGGAGGGTGAGGTGGGGAGTGGGGTTCGAAGGCAAGTCACAAAAAATTGTATTTTTTCCCTTGGAACCCCCCGTCCCCCCATACAATTAAAGCTCCACCATCACTGATGTCATGTAAGAACGGGGATGAGTGTTGTTTTAGTGGAGTGTTAGTGGTGAAATTTGCTCGTTAAGATAAATTTGTGGTCATTTTACCAAGAAATCACATCAAAGCGTGAGTGCAGCTTTATCGGCGAGTTAGGGCTGGACACCAAAACAATACTAGTACTCAAATATCAATAAGTAGTCATAAGTCTTAGCTCAGTCCATAGCACGTCCATATATTAACTTAAAGGCCCCGGGTTCAATTCCCGGCATATACAAATAAAAATAATTGGTTAAATAATTGTCACTTAAGTTTGTTCTATAATTTAAGATGATTGAGAAATCATATGTTGATCAAATCAGTCGATTCAAAGAGTGAATGTTATATATCAAATGTATATTAAAAAGTAAAATACCCAGAATTAACGAAAACGCAATGTTTTTATCGTAAATCTTTCAAAATTCATTTGATTGATTTTCCGAGGAAAAATACTATAAGTACATAAACATAATCAAACTCGCACATGAACCATATTTCAAGCTCATATAGTCTGGTTTGCCGGTGACGAGAGGTTGGGTTTCAAATAACGGCTAGGTGTACTGAGTTTTATTTTCCTATGTGGATCACCACGCTCCCTGTAATCAAATTCGGGTACATTTATGATTTTACATTCTCCCTCCAAGCAAATACGGGTACACTACCTATTAATATAACCTTCCTAATTCCTAAAACCATTAGCGTAATTAGTATATAGCCTGAACGGGTAATAGAACGTGGTGCAAAATAACAACTAATCAGCAGCAAGCTCAACATTTACAACATTATTACAATATTTATAACAAACTTACATTATAAAAACATGTTTGGAGCCATCTTGGTCGACTTGGATGTATCTGTTTGTTTTAGAAGTCTCGTGATTCACGCAGCGCATTCAAACCTTCCCTTCTGGACGAGAAGATGCCGGGTGGAAACAAAAGAGACGTGAAGGATGAAAGTGGTGTTTTCACGAGAGCACGTCTAGTGTTTTCTAGAATCTAGAGCTAGACTAGACCCTAGACAGTGTAAAGGTCCGCCGAAGATGGCAGGCCAGCTTGGGTGGGAGTGGCAGTCCTCCCATCCCAAAAACCCTGACCCTAAAAAAAACACCCCTCACTTTCTCACGCCCTTCTGCCTAACCTCAATCAGGGGTGTACGATCGTAGCGTCTCTTTCCCAGTCCCTACAGACTAGAGTTAACTATTTTCCCCTTGGTATTTATGGAGAACAGCACTTTAAAATCACTTATGAACACCGTAGAACGTAGAAGCCATTTAAATTCTACATAATACATTCCGTACTATAGGATCTATACTATATAATAATGTTTTTATATTTGTGTTATCGGAGGGTGCCATTAAACTAGGTTTATGAAACGTGGATATATATAATGAAAGAGAGAAACTAGCCTACGCCCAGTTAGAACCAAAATTTAGTAAAGTGAGTCAGGATGAGTGAGCCATACTCTTATTAGCATTGTTGAGGAGTTTTAATCTTGTTTTCAGCTTACTTGTTGAAATACCTGTAACCGTAGGCCTACTAACAGATAGGAATGAAGTTCAAGATTCATTCAAGAAATGCTGGCTATCATTCAAATTGTAAGCTGTTGTCGTCTTGTCTTCTGTCTTGAAATATTAAACTGCGAATATACCAAATTATTATAATCCTAAACGTTTATTGTTCCTCGCCCAGATACTAAATCAAAAACTTTTTAGAGATAAAGTACTAAGAAAGAGAGTTGGGCCTAAGACGGATGATCAAACAGGTGTGCATAAATGATTAGCTCGCCTAGTTAAATATATACAATAGAGATTCAGTTAACTTAACTTAGCCTAACTAAAATGTTGATTTTTTTAAAGTCAAGATGATGTTACTTAGGTATCTACATGGATTAAATAGATAACTACATTACTATTAAAATGCTTAGGGTAGATTTTTTCATTATAAGCCATTTGTAATAAATAATATTTCATATTGTACACATTTTCAATAATAATAGGGAGAAGATATGGAATGGAGATCAACGGTGAGAAGTCAAATATAATGGTGATTTCAAAAAAGGAAGAGCCACCGAAAATCTAAATTGTAATCCAAGAGTTGGAAAACAGAGCAGTTCAAGTACTTGGAAAGTCTCCTGACAAAGTTTGCCTATCGCACCAAGAAAATTGGGTTGAGGTTCACTATGACCAATGGAAGCTTTCAACAAGAAGAGGTTAGTGCTGACCAACAAGTTGAGTTTGGAACTGAGAAAGAAACTGATGAAATGCTACACTTGGAGCATCGAGCAGAAACTTGGACTTTTAGAAAGATGGAAGAGAAATACTTGTAGAGTTTAAAATGTGGTGCTGGAGAAGACTTGAGAGGTCAGGTGGACAGACAGGGTGACAACTGAAAAAGTCCTAAAAGTGAGTGAGAAGAGAGCCATTTTGGGTATGATTTTTTGATACAAAGCAAACCGGATTGGACAAATCTTTAGGAGGAACTATCGTCTGCCCGACGTAATAGAAAGAAAGTTTGAGGGAAAGAGGAGCTTTAGGAAGGAGGATTCAAATATTACATGACTTGAAGGAAAGAGTAAAATTCTGGTAGCTTAAGGAGGAGGCAGAATAGAGAGTATATTGACGGATTAGGCTCACTGACAAAAGGAACGGACCTGTCATAAGACATAACACCTAGCATTAGTAGGCTAATAATAATAAAATGTGTTTCTGAAGAAATGTTTATTTTTACCACCACTGCTCTAATTTAGAAAATATCTCAACTTAGGTTGTGCGAAATCGGGTTCGCTTGCTTTATTTCAGATAAACGAGCAGGGGCGCACCAATGGAGGGGGGCTTTGGGGGCTGAAGCCACCCCCCCCAGCTGAAGGGCTCCTCTAGAAAATTAAGAATATTTGAAAAATATTATTATAATTATTTTCACAGAAAATTGTGAAATTTCTGTATACAACAAAGAGATTATTTCAGTGTTGAAGGAAAGATCAAGAAGATTAGACTTTGTGCTGTAAATTGTAAATATTTTAAAAGTGTGAAACCAAAAGTCGGAGGTGGGCAGTCCTTGTTAGCCCTATATACTGACAATTAATCAATTCTATTTTGTTTAATTAGATTTAATATCAAACAAAAATGGTGTGCAGTAATTAGGGCTTTTCAATGGAATACGTTTTTCTGTTGATTTTTAATTTTACTGTAAATTTACACTTAAATGAAAACTGGACCTGTGATACCGTAATATTTTTTAGAAATGGCTAAAGTCTCTTTTTACATAAAGTTTTGAAGTGGGTACAGTAATTGAAATTATTATTTTATAGCAATTATGTAAACC
>CABFVX010011599.1:0-10174 GCA_902151425.1 Timema shepardi | reverse complement strand
ACCAGAAACATTATCAGATGAGTTACAATAAAGTAATAACAGAGATTACTCTCACACTCACGTATAGACTACAGCGCTCGGTGGTTGAAAGTGGCACTAACATCGGGTCTGTTTTATAGACTTGGTATGACTATTTCCCGAAAAATATTTAATCTATAATTCCTCTAACTTGTATTATTTTCAGTATAATCAAGAATATAGTTTAACTAGTTTTAAGGTTGACCAAAGTATTTGATAGCAATTTTGTCTCGCCACCCTTGTCAACTTATATTTAGTTATTTTGCTGTTCTCTGAATATTGGAGAGGGGGGGTTGCCCCTCCATGCCCCCACTACCCCCCAAGTTCTGCCTATGCCCAAACCACTTTTTGATTGTGTAGTATTATGTATTAGGATCTAAATAAATTCAACTTAGTAGCCCGCAAGCCGCCACTGTGTGAAAGTTCACCGATTGGTGATCTGTAACTCACCTTATAAATGGTCGGTTCGACCCCAGGATGCAGCAATTACACACCGCACTTAATACTTGCCAACAAAAGAATGTCTAACTGCTCGATAAACAGGCAAATATCGACCTGGCTATGTTGTGTGCACGAGACATAGAAACAAATGTTACCCACGTCAGGCGCACGGATACACACTCCCTGGGCCGCCATTAATCACGGTAAGAGATAGCACTTATTACGAAAACACCTTAAGTGCTTTTTAAAAGCGTCCTTCCCCTACCACAACCTTTGATTGAGTCGTCCTTGGTTGATACCCACGTTCTAACTGAACTCGGACTAACTAGCTTTTTTGCTTTTGCAAGGGAAAGCTTTTTAATTTTTACTTTTCTCGTCACCTTGTAGCGAAAGTATTGGGATCATAAAAATAAAATTCGAACTCGAGATTTTGATAAGTGTCGACGTTTCGTAACCCCCTGAAAAAAAAGTTGTTTCTCCCTGCCGCCTGTCTGTCTGTCCGTCTGTACCTCGGGCTAGAGCCGAAATTATTTCACAGATCGGGCTAAAACTTGGTATCTGGGGATTTTAATGAGGCCCTCCCAAACCCCCGCGGAGTTTTTTTGGAATTAGATATTTAACCCTAGATTTAAGGGTAATTTACTGAAGGGCAAAAAGAGAGAAAAATCGATTTTTTTAAAATATCTTTAACGATTTTGATTAAATTAAATGTCTAGGAGGTGACCTGGTGGTCTAGAGGTAAGGTGTCAGACTTCTGTGCTGGGGGTCCAGGATTTAATCCTCGGTCCCGGCACAGATTTATCTGATTACCAAACCCTTCCTTCACCTCTGACAAGACATCTTGTGAAGGTGAGGAATACCAGGCCTCCACCGTGGTTCGGATCCCACGTTAAAACTGTAGGTCTTTCATTTCATCTCACAATCACCCTACCATTACACATTAGCGTGAATGCGTATAACCCGAACGGGTAGTAAGAGGCGGAGCTAATAATAATAATAATAATAATTTATGGATGAGCAAGGTTGAATTGGAAAGTGTATCCGCATTTGTGTGAATGAAGAGTGAAAAACCATTCAGGGGAAAAACCACCCTCATTACATTCGACCAAGATTCGAACCTCGATCTCCCTGTCACCGGCGGTATAGTCTACTCGGAGAGTGACGCCTTAGAGACTAATAGATTAATAATATTATAATCCTCATTTCTTGAAGTGTAAAAAAATCAATTACTTTCATTAACAATTTGTACAAGCAATAAAACAATTGTCATACAATAATCTTAGAACAGTAATAAAGTTTTAATTATCCTTTTGTAATATCTTTAACTGGTTTATTTTTTAGTAGAAATATGATACTGCATGCTTAGAGAGTTTATAGAAATGAATCACTGTAAGAGTTTGTGTCAAAACTGATAGTAGTAACAATCAGGGGTGGGCAAAGCTAGTGGTAACAATCAGGGGTGGGCAAAGCTAGTGGTAACAATCAGGGGTGGGCAAAGTTAGTAGTAACAATCAGGGGTGAGCAAAGCTAGTAGTAACAATAAGGGGTGGGCAAAGTTAGTAGTAACAATCAGGGGTGAGCAAAGCTAGTAGTAACAATAAGGGGTGAGCAAAGCTAGTAGTAACAATAAGGGGTGGGCAAAGTTAGTAGTAACAATCAGGGGTGAGCAAAGCTAGTAGTAACAATAAGGGGTGGGCAAAGTTAGTAGTAACAATAAGGGGTGAGCAAAGCTAATAGTAACAATAAGGGGTGAGCAAAGCTAGTAGTAACAATAAGGGGTGGGCAAAGTTAGTAGTAACAATCAGGGGTGAGCAAAGCTAGTAGTAACAATAAGGGGTGGGCAAAGTTAGTAGTAACAATCAGGGGTGAGCAAAGCTAGTAGTAACAATAAGGGGTGAGCAAAGCTAGTAGTAACAATAAGGGGTGGGCAAAGTTAGTAGTAACAATCAGGGGTGAGCAAAGCTAGTAGTAACAATAAGGGGTGGGCAAAGTTAGTAGTAACAATCAGGGGTGAGCAAAGCTAGTAGTAACAATAAGGGGTGAGCAAAGCTAGTAGTAACAATAAGGGGTGGGCAAAGTTAGTAGTAACAATCAGGGGTGAGCAAAGCTAGTAGTAACAATAAGGGGTGGGCAAAGTTAGTAGTAACAATAAGGGGTGAGCAAAGCTAATAGTAACAATCAGGGGTGGGCAAAAATTGTAGTAACAATCAGGGGTGGGCAAAGCTAGTAGTAACAATCAGGGGTGGGCAAAGCTAATAGTAACAGTCAGGGGTGCGCAAAAATTGTAGTAACAATCAGGGGTGGGCAGAGCTAGTAGTAACAATCAGGTGTGGGCAAAGCTAGTAGTAACAATCCGGGTGGGCAAAGCTAATAGTAACAATCAGGGGTGGGCAAAGCTAGTCACAATCAGGGGTGGACAAAGCCTCAAAATGTCAATGCTGAACCTCAAATCTAGTGTGTTCCGCTCAGCCTCTCCTACTCGAGTGTGATCTCACCGTCAAATGGTGTACCCCGGGTATTGAGTAGCCTGGTGGAAACCAGATCAACAGGCTTGGAACAGGGTCTGGCCAGTTGGGATCTGGGAGTGTGAGGGGTTGGTGATATCACCAAAAGCAGGTCTACCCGAGGACCTAAAAGCAGCTGCCCCACTACTCAGGTGTGAGCCACGATAGGCTTAGAAGGCCGGTGTCCAAAACAAACATAAAACAACAGAGAAAAGAAAGTTTCACGAATGAAAAGCGGTATCTCTTGGTCGTTAATGAGCAGGGAAAAATCAGTCTCAAAGATGTTGTTAGGGTACAGGTATATTCCGTTCACGACAGGTTTTTACCTGGATGACAGTTCGAAACTCATATGTTTAGGTTTTGTAAAAGATCACAATTTTGTTATACATGTAAAGATCTTTAATTACGTGTTATATATTACATTAAAAATAACGTAAGCTTAAGTTTTATCATACTATTTAATTTTTTTAAATAATTTCTTTTTGTCCAACTCGAAACAATATTTTAAACATAATTAAAAGTACTTATTTTTCGTTTTGGAACGTTACTGATTTTGTGTAATATAGTGCACACATCAATACCTTTTATAAACAGGCATCACATTTACTTGGAAAAGAGAAAATTGTTGTCATTTTTTTTTTACATATAATACATGATTTTATGATTATTTTATCGTATTTTGAAATATTAAACTGAATAAAATATTTTCATCAACTGCGTGTCTGCATCATTGTAAAAAACTTGTTTACCGTTATGTTCAATCATATGGTTTAAATTCGTCAGTCACCATTTTGGGGCTATGTTCGTTAGAAGTTTTTGTGAAAGTGGTGTTAATATTTTTTTAAGTGGAATAAAACTATAAATAAACTTTGTGTCCGACCTAAAATAAATATATAAATAATATTGGCCTAAATTACTGTTGTTAACTATCACATTAATATATTACCATCTGTTTTCATAACAGTCGTCCAAAGTGATGGATGTCAGTTGTTGGCGTAGTGATACATTAGGGATTACTTCTAGTAACATTTCTAGCTGTCATCCAGGTAAACTTAGCTCGTGAATGACTTATAGTTCCCACTCTAAGTTCCTAGACAACCTGCAAATCAGCAGGAAGAACTATACTACAAATCATAGGAACTGCGACAGTTCTACCTAGAACTGAAACTAGTGCGGAGGAAAAGAGTAACAGTCGAAAGAGGGGCGATACACAACTATAGTGCCAGCGAGTCGAGATTGAACTTCGACCCCTGAATCAAGTACACTAACTCTATGACCAAACTAGACCTGCGGCCAGGCATTTTTTGATTGTGATTCAAAATAAAGTGAACTAGAGAGACATTGTAAACAGTTACAAGCTCAACAACTTTATTTCTTATAGTTCTCGAGGCATCCATACATCAAAATAATCATTAAAAAAGCATCGAAGAATATAAGTGAACATGTTTTTTGAGTGACATTATTATACATTATATCACACTACAACTATTATAGTAACATTATAAATAGTTTTACTAAAATCTAAAATACCTTTGATCTATTTATATCATTTTAATATAGATTTTACAAAGTGAACACTATCTATAACAATTTTTTTTAAAGGTCTGATACATGTGTAAATGTGACTTATGGCAACACTGCTCTTCCAGTTGAGCTATGGAGGTTATTGGTATCATAGAAACACTCTTTGCATGCTCTCTCTCGACAAGGGGTTGGCATCAGCTCCATCTCGCAACAATTCTCAGTCGATCGCGTAAGAAAACTACATCGTCACGTAAAATTATCATTATTATTATTAGCATCGCGTCTTACTACCCGTTCGGGTTATAAGCACTTACGCTAATGTGTAATGGTAGGGTGATTGTGAGATGAAATGGAGGACCTACAGTTTAACATGGGATCCGAACCACGGTGGAGGCCTGGCATTCCCCACATTCACAAGATGTCTTGTCAGAGGTGAAGGAAGGGTTTGTTAATCAGATAAATCTGTGCCGGGACCGAGGATTGAACCCCGGCCGCCAGCATAGAAGTCCGACACCTTACCCCTGGACCAACAGGTCACCTGTATAAACATATAAAAGGGAACAAACACAATGTGACTTTCACAATGAAAAGAAGAACACAGTTCACACTTTACATTGCTGCCACTGGACAAAGAGGTAATGGCTACCTCTTGAAGAAAATCAATCATTACTGCCCAATCCCCCGACCTAGGTTTCATTCTATCGGAGCTCATCAGTGGGGAGTTTGTGAAAATTGTAACACAACTTTTTAAAAGAGAAAAACGAAAAACAAAATGGTTGGTTCTTTTTTACGAAATTGCGTTGTGAGTTTCATAAAGGCCCCCCCCCTCCCCCACAATGAGTTCCAAACGATAAATTTTGTCCCTTTTATGTGTTTTATCCACCTTTCTTGTAACTTCTTCCAAATATAATATTGATATTTGAATTATAACAGCTAGCTGTTTAACCTAAATACGCAACTATAAATTATAATTGTATTATAAATATCCCTGCTTTTTTATTGGCTAGACATTTAAGTTTTGTAAATTCATAGAAAATGTGTTGATACAAGTTTACATAAATTAAAAACGCTATATCTCTAAATCAGAATGTTTTAATTATATGACCAGCTTAACTTTAGAACTCAAGTACCAGTCATAGCTGCAAGAGTGTGCTGATGGTTATGGTGGAAAGAGGCGTGTTGTCATAATAGATAAGACTCCGCATAGAAAAGTAGAGCAGTTACAAATCAAAACTAAAGATACGAGGTTTACATTCACGTCAGAACACATTAAAAAAATTATCATATACCAATTTAACAAAAGTTATCAAACTAGACAGATATAATTTTTATTATGACTTATTTAAGGGTGGCAATTTTTTCCTAATATATCACAGGGAATATATCAATCAAATTATATCGATATAACAATTGTTGGTATCAAAATGGCTGCTGTTCTCTAATGATATTCTTCACCACTTTTAACTTTTAAATGTTTTATCTAACAGTTAAAAATGGCAGACAAGTTTAGTAAAAATAGGAAAAACATTGACTTAGTTATTATTATTATTATTATTATTATTAGCACCGCGTCTTACTACCCGTTCGGGTTATACGCACTTACGATAATGTGTAATGGTAGTAATGTGTAATGGTAGGGTGATTGTGAGATGAAATGGAGGACCTACAGTTTAACGTGGGATCCGAACCACGGTGGAGGCCTGGCATCTCAGTTAATAAAAATAAAGAAAAAAAAAATTTCAATTCATTTTTATTTTTAATTCACAAGCCTTAAAGCATAGTTAGATATTTTATATCGATAAATTGATCGATATATCGGCTACTAAAACATCAATATAAATATATTGATGTTTTAAAATAAATTTATATATATTTTTTATATCCATATATTACCCACCTCAGTGACGTAATTGGCTAACATGCTAGTCTAATGTTCAACTAGACTTCCGAGGACGAGGAGATCAAGGTTCGAATCTCGCTCGGGTGAACTGGGGTGGTTTCCCCCCCTAAATGGTTTTCCATTCTCCCTCCACGCATATGCTGGTTCACTTCCTCTATATTCAACCATCCCAATTCCTAGCCCATTAGCGTAATTAGTATTTAAGCATATAACCCAAATGGGTAGTAAGACACAGTGCTAAATAAATATATATATATTTTTGCCACCCTTGGTTTTATTAAATTTGTTCATAAAGTGATTTGTAATCACATAATTTTATATAATTATGAATATAAAAAATTATAAAATTATTAGTAGAAATATATATGGAAAAGACAAAGAATTTTTTTTTTAAAGTGTATTTTAAAACGTTTTGTTTAAAAAAAATAGTAATAAAAGATTGGAAAAGTTAGGGTACATATATTTAAATGTGGTATATACACTATTATAACAATTTATGAAATTGTAGACCTTATATAAGTGTTACTTAAACTGTTCAAAAAACCTACAGATAAAAATATAATTAATTTGAAATCAACCAACAGGATAAAAATGTTGTAAATGCAACAAAGCCAAATTTGAAAACCACTGTACACAAACATTTAATAACATCCTCTTTTTTTTCCAAACTATAAAACTAAAAATAAAATAATAAAATAATCACAGACCCTTGCTTAGAAACAAAACAAAAAAAAACATAAAACTAAAAAATAATAATATATCACTCTAAAAAAATAACTAGGATTGTCAAGGCAGTATGTTACACACGTGAACGATGCAGGTTGATTCAGTTACTAAACATCCCCTGGTAAAAGTCGCTTAGGGGGAGGTTCCTACAATCACAACTTATTGCACAGAGAGAAAGAGGTTCATTTGTTAAGTCACAGGTATTGGTATTCAACAAAATAATATTTCAGTTCAGTTGTATCTGGGATTCAAATCGGGGACTTTTGAACAAGTGTCGCATCGCCCCAACAAAAATTGGGACACTTGAAGTTGATTTATTTTTATCGGTATTTAACACCAGCGCTTATTAACAGCTTAATCCAAGGCGGTGGATCTTAAAATGTGGGTCTTGAGAAGTTTTAGAATTGTGTTTTTTTAGTTATTTAAAAATAAAGAATCGTGAAAAAACATTAGTGAAAAAAAAAAGAATTCCCAGAAAAGTGAAGGCGCATAATACACGGTTGTGGGACGTCAATGACATCATCAAAAGGAACGAGAAACAAATTCACCCTTTTGTACACTATTTTGATAAATATTTCAGTTTTTGTTGTTAAATTATAATAAACAATAATTTGAAAATACTTCCTTCTTCATAATTATTAAAGCTATGTGGGTTTCAAGAGTTTTTTTCTTCTAAAAATAGGGTTGCAGTTATAAATAGCTTTGAAAACTGGTGATCTAAACTGTAGGCAGTTATGAGAAGGGTATATTATAGGAAATATATCCACATTAGTGTGGAGAGCGGAGAGGAAAAACAACGCAATACATTTCTTTTGGAAAAATGTCTCTTAATGATTCCTGCCAAAGACTCGAACCTTGACCTCTTGACAGTCTATTGCGAGCTTTACCACCAGGGCGAGTAACTTAAATATGAAGCCCAGTCGGTATCTGTCGTGATGCGGTTTAATACATTTATAATTAGAATTGACTAATAAAATTACTCTCCCATTTAATAAAATGAACCCAAACTCTTCCTTCACCTCCGACAAGACGTGTATTAATCACGTCTTGTGAATGTGGGGAATGCCGGGCCTCCACCGTGGTTCGGATTCCACGTTAAACTGTTAGGTCCTCCATTTCATCTCACAATCACCCTACCATTACACATTAGCGTAAGTGCGTATAACCCGAACGGGTAGTAAGACGATGTGATAATAATAATAATAATAATAAAATTAATAGGTATTCAAATAAATTGCACCTGTATCAACTCCGCTTTTGGCCGGTGAGGAGTTAGTTAGATTTTGATTGTGTATCTTAGTTAACCAGTTAACTAGCAGTGACATATGCTATCCAGCTCAGTTTTACAATCCCTGGATAGTTAAAAAATAATTTTAATCCAAGCATGTCCAACCTCCATCCCTCCTCACCCCCCTAAAAGTTATGTTTTATGTGGCCCACCAGCTCAAATCGAAATACTTCAAATTGCAGAAATAGACAAATAGGGCTTTAGAAGCCGTTTCACATTAAACTATTTATGTTTTTTATGATTTCTTTCAGAATTATTCCTTGTATAATGTATGTACAGTAGCCCCATGGCTTCTTTGGTGCTGACTGACAGCTCACAGCTCACTTCTGACAGTCAAAATTTAGGTATATACTTAAATTTTGACCGTCAGAAGTGACAGCTGCTAAACACATGTTTTTGTAGATCATATGGTTCGGCGTAGGGATACATAATTTGGTCTGGTAGCTTTTCAAAGCTCTCAGTCAGCACCAAAGAAGCCATGGGGCTACTGTATGTATGTATTTGTTAGTGATAGATAATTATTAATTCATATTTATATTATATTTAGGCATTGAGTCCTCCTAACATAAAATAACTTGTTCATTGAATACTGACCGTTACTAGCTTTGTAATATACACAAGTAACGGGTGGAGGATCATGTTACAAACTTAAATATTTCAAAAATTGACTCCCAGTTATTGTTAACGATATTATTAGAAGCATTTTTGTTCATTTAGGTTTAAAGTACCGGCTGAGGTTTTAGGTGGATTAGATAGCAATGCATTTATCGATAATGTAATTGAAATGACCTTGGAATCAAATGTACTAATTATTAATAATATAAATACTTTACCGCACTACTACAGCTTACACTGAAACATTAATTCGGTGATATTTATAAATCTATAGTAAGGGCTGTCACATTTGTCGTCCCAGGGAACCCGTCAGCACACCCCTGACCTCCGGCAAACTTCCCGATAACTAGCCGGCCCCTCGGTCGAGAGAAGGTTGGCCATGCCTGATTTTTAATACATCAGATATGTCTAAAATTATTTAGTTTTTGACAAATTGTTTCGTCGAGTTGGCGCATGCGTAAGATGGTACTTATGTGACCTTGACCGGTAGTTGTTAAATTTAGCCTTAGCCTGGCTTGAATGTCTTATCCCTGAACTAAACAAGTACTGGTATGTGTTATAAATGAGGTCATTTTATCTTTATATTTTAAATATTTGCTTTAACTTATTAATTTTTAACTAATTGAGGACTCTACCTAGAGATGATATTATTAACCTAATATAAATACTACATAAATGTGAACCGCTTCATTGGTCGAAGGAGACACTCTCGCGGTAGATCGGACTGCCGATGACAAGGAAGATCATGGTTCGAATCTGGGTCGGGTGTACTGATTAGGGTGTTTCCCTCAATGGTTTTCCAACCTTCCTCCAAGCAAATGTGTGTACACTTCCTCTAAATACAATCTTCTTCATCCTCAACCCATTAGCGTAATTAGTACATACATGTATACCTCAAACGGGTACTGAGGCGCAGCGACAAAAACTAAAAATAAATTATATAATGTCTAAATAATATTACTGTTAAAATTAAATCATTTTATAATAAAGGAAAACAAAAACTAAACATTAAATTTTGTTTTTTTAGAAACCCGCCTCGGTGGCGTAGTTGGTTAACGCGCTAGTCGTGTTGAAGCTCGACCGCTGAGGACGGGGAGATCGAGGTTTGAATCTCGGTCGGGTGAACTGGGGTTTTTTTTTTCCTAAATGGTTTTCCAC
>CABFVX010011598.1:0-10178 GCA_902151425.1 Timema shepardi | reverse complement strand
TGATGTCTGAAATACCGGAGCCTGACTAGATACGTATTCCTTACGTGCCTGGGCATATGAGATCTTTTTTTCGGATTGAATCTCCAGGACTTTCTTCTCTACCTGCCCGTTTGGACAGGCCCGAGACCAGGCAGAGTGTGGACCCTTGCAGTTTACGCAGAACCTCGGAGACTCACATGGTGTTTCGTGAGCCTCTTGTCCACATTCCGCACAGGTCGGCTTACCACGGCATCGCAGCTTCGTATGCCCAAATTCCTGACACTGAAAACAGCGCCTAAGGTTAGGGACATACGGCTGGACCCTTAGCACGTGGAAACCTGCTCGGACCTCCTTTGGAAGGGTAGGTGTCGCAAAAGTGAGGATATTCGTGTCGGTTTTTTCTATTGTTCGTTCTTTTGGGTGACATTGTGGTCGGTACACTTCGTTTACGTGCTGAGGGGAAAGCTCCTCACAGATATCCTCAATGCTCACGCAGTCGAGGTAATAGCAAGTGACCACTCCTTTGAAAACATTGAGGAATCCGTGAGGTTTCAACTTCACCGGTATATGAGTCGTATTGCTCAACGGTATTTCAGATATCGCCATTATATTTGAAGACTGTGTGTCAGTCGTAGTCTGAATCATGATGGTGCTATCACGCAGTTTCCTTATTGAGAATTCCGATGTCACTGCTCCGTTTATCACTCTTTCGAGGATAAATGGGCTAACACGGTCCAGGTCTTCACTGTCTTCTATTCGAGACATTACCAGGAAGCGGGGCTGGGGCCTCACCAATTCCTGGATTTTTCCTAATATAGGGCTGGACATCCTTACCCGTTTCTGCCTCTTCTCAATATTACGGCACTTGAGAGGGACCGGGCAGTGAGTTGCCAGCAGTGTTTGGCAGTACAGTGCTAGTGGACAGTAAGGTGCCAGCTGCGACAATGGAGGTAGCCATGTCTTTTGGGGGGACAACCTGCACAATACTCAGATCGTAGACCCAGGGTGACACAACTTGGTACTACCACATATGGCCCTGTTAACTGTCCCAACGAGAGGCTCTATACGAAGCTAGACATGACAACCTTCACATAGAGGATCGCCGAGAGTAATATTGCGATTTGACTAAATCCATTCAATTTTAAGTATAATGTCAAAATATGATATTGCAATATTTTAATTTGACTAAATCCATTCAAATTTAGGTATACGGTCAAAATATTATTTTTGATTCATTTAGAGTTACGTATTTGGTGGACTATATATATGAAATGATATTTTAATACTATTATATGACGTGTATTATTTAGAGTTAAAATAAATCTAGCGTCTGGATTACAAACCTCCAACAATAAACTTATTCTTACAATCGACCCAATAATGTACGTTCCTTTCCAGGGAAATGACTGAGAAGGTATTAAGAATTTCTGATTAAAAACGTAATATTTTCAATATGAGCCTAGAGAAATATTAGTTTTCTTCCTCCTGGGAATGATTAGTTCCAGGTGGTTTAAGGAACAGCCTGGAGCTGCAGAGAAATACGAGACCGACCATCAACATGTCAAGTTTGGTAAACTACAAGGTGAGACATTTTCTTACTGTATAATATGTTCTTAGTTAATTGGGATTTGTGTTCAATACATCTGAGAAAACCTGTATATGAATATCAATAGACAATCTGAAAATAATAGTAATTACATAACTACAAGTATTAAAGGGATCACAGTTCACTTAATTTACATTAGAAGAAAAATCATGCAATAAATGCGAAGTAATTGAGGTTGGGANTACATAACTACAAGTATTAAAGGGATCACAGTTCACTTAATTTACATTAGAAGAAAAATCATGCAATAAATGCGAAGTAATTGAGGTTGGGACCTATAGCTTATTACACTAATACTATAAAATTTAGATAAATAAGTTTCGTCTCGTGATCAGAATCATTTTTACTCATAATATAATACTGAGTCTTGAGTCTACATATGTGATGTGCGTGGATATTCATTAGAATTTCCAAATAATATTAAATTCTTGTATAGCATAGTTGGCTGCATAACGGTCCTACCAAGTGTCAGGTGACTCAAGTATGATCGCTCGCATAGTATTTTTTTATGGACTGCAAAATGTTAAAATAGCTATAAAGAGGTGGGTAATAGAGCTAATAAAGAACTATTCTATTAAATAAAATACACTAAACTAAAATTTTTTTAAATATAAGAATACATAAAAGCTTTTAAGTGTTATTTTTGTGTCCTCGGTTAGCAAGTACGCGTTAAGTTTAAATATTTGTTCCTACATGCTACGGGATATTTAAGGGCGTTAAAGAAGTTAAAAAAAATACTTTAAAAAATATGTTACTTGTGATTAATTGTGATAGAGTGTTTTAAAATAAGTAACCAATCACCCCCTCCTGAATTAATCTGGTGGAAGGTAAAATTGTTGGCATTCTGAATTTTTGTTTTCAAAGCAACGATGTATTATCGTCGTTATAAATTAGTTTTAACAACTTACTATAGTGAATATATATTTTTAATATGGACCAAAACGTATTTTAATAATATATATTTAATATAGAAAACTTAAATGTAGGCATATATTACATTTTTTGTTGACAGTGAAGTTGAGGTTCGAATAACAGTTATACTTATTAGGGAAGTAGGGCTATAGCTTTATATTAAATTGTTAAATATCTCTTGTGTAAAACTTAGAGACCATACTTTATTATATGAACAATCAGTATATTTTTGTCCGATCATCTATAGTAGCCCCATGGCTTCTTTTGTGATGAGTGACAGCTGAGAGCTGACGGCTTTGAAAAGTTACCAGACTAAATTATGTATCCATATGCCGAACTATATGATCTGCAAAAACATGTGTCTAGAAGCTGTCACTTCTGACGGTCAAACTTTAGTTATATAGCTAAATGTTGACTGTCAGAAGTCAGCTGTTAACTGTCAGTCAGCACCAAAGAAGCCATGGAACTGCTGTATTGTCCCCCAATATTCAGTTGATTCCTGAGAAACCGGTCTCTTTTACCTTTTTTGATTTCAATATGATATTTTATCTTTAATGTAAATAAAGTATTAATGAATATATAAAGTTGGTCAAACAAGCCTAAATATTTCAGTCGTCTTTTTGACGATAGCTTATAGCAGCATAGAGAATAGATATGATAGAACAGTGAAACTTTTCTTCATTATAACATCTATAATTTTCGCAAAATTTGGCAGAAAGTTTAACACAATCCACTTTTTTGTTTTTAAAGCATATAAAACGAAAATATTAATCGTAATATCGAGGTCATAAAAAGTACCATTACAATGTTATCTCTTTATTTTTATGAAAATAGTTTTACAATTATACAGATCTTGTATTTTCTGAAATATTCGTAAATCAGGAGATAGAATATAATGACCGCGCCTCCCCTCTGTGACTTTTGAGTGAATCCTGTTCAACTCCAATTAATGATACTGTTCAAATATGTTAGCAAATACACATACTAATTTTACATTAGCTAGAACTTTAGTTACTATAGGTCAATGCATTGTTGTTGTTAACCAATAATAAATTTTGTTCTAAATGACATGTCAACCAATACATTCAAATAAAACTTGAAGGACCTTGAAGAATGGTCTATAACATATCGTTAAATTATTGGCTTTATATTGTCGAGAGCTTTAAAAAAAGATCTATTAGAGTCAGAAAAACAATTTATTTCAATTTTAATTTAAAAGGGCTTATTTTGTAATTTACAATCTACAACTTTTAGATTATTTAACGAGGGGGAGCTTTTATTTTAAAAATCTTTGGAGACTGTTCTACTTGAGGTTGAAGGGACACACAACATGAAGTTTTAAATAGCGATTCAAATAATATAAAAATATTCTGGTACTCTCAATATAGTTCCATTTAAATTATTTAATATACGTATGAAAAAAAAAGTAACTAGATCAACTTAAAGACAACAATAATATGTATCTGGGAAACCACTATAATAATAAATTTGAAATACATCATGTTTCCTGGCAACAAATACTAATCATCGCTTGTTATAAAAAACGAAATAGTTTGCTTAATGAAGCTAAGATTTTTAAGGAATATAAACGACAATATTATACCCGATAGACTAATATAATATTATCCGAGACATTACGGGAGCCTCATATACGAGGATAAAAGGATACTAAAGGATATTATCACCCAAGATACGCTGCAATCTAATCAAGGTATTCCACGATAAAAACATGAATTTTCTGTAGGAAACTCACACATGTGTATCTATTTATTATATTGATATTTTAAAATGAAGCTTATTAAGGTTAACTGAAACAGAACTTTTCTGTAAGTATCAATTGCTAATACCTGGGCATCTTTACAACTACAAGGATTACAACTGTTAGTGTTTGTTTCGTATGAATAGAGATTGATCTATGAGTTCTCTACTGGCCTTTATTAGTACTAACTAAATAACTAACTAAATAAATTATACCACTTTATTTTAAGTGAACTGGTAGAGCTTTATCTTGCCAAATCAAAGTAATAGGGTTTATAATCCCTCTCGGTTTATGTGGTATTTATTAAAACGAGTTGGATTCTAAGATAAGCCCTGAGATGTGTGATGCAGGGTTCAATGCAAGATAAATAAAATAATAGTGATTTACAAAAAGATCCAGGCATTTTAATGAAATTCAAGGACCTATTAGAATCCGGTGTCGACCTAAATTTTAAGGTAATGTACCCTCACATTTTTGGAAAGACAACAATTATAAATTACGAGCATTCTATAAAACAATCAAATGAGATAAATAAAAATAAACTGACCCCCCCAAAATAACTAGTAACAATAATTCAATCTCCAAAACCAATATATAAAGGGGTGTCTCAAAGGGTTGAGTAATTTACCCTCGTCCGAAAAAAATAACAATTTAGGCTACAATTCTAAATTTAAATCTATTTCCTTGGACTAAAATATTAAAATTACAGTTATGTATTCAGATGACAGAGAAATTTCTATTAATTTTGACCAATATTCGAAAAGAAGTCCTAAATTAATTACAAAGTTCCCTAACAATTACTATTTTCTTAATGATAGTAAATTATTGGCGATGTTTCAGACTTTTCCAAAATTGAAACTAAATGAATTAATACCGAAATAATTTTTTTTAGAATGGTGGCTTGAAAAAATAGATGAATTTCCCTGTACATAATATTTTGACGAGTTAAAAACTACATCGTATCTTCATGAGAATTGGGAGATGTATTCATAAAATAAATATAAATTGTAACAGATTTAAAATTAGGAACTTAATATAAAATCCAGAGATCAACTAGATTAAGATATGGACCTTAGATTGAGCAGAAAATTGATTGAAATTAGGAAATCTACTATATTTTCATCATAATATGAAAGAGTTAAGAACACATTCAATTAATACAATTCATATATATATATATATATAACACATTAAAATAATATAATTTAAACTCAACAGTTTAAGTCATGTGTGAAGATTGGCGTAAACAGACAGATTGTATAAGTGTTAGAATAGTAGAAATTTATTAATTAACAATAATAAAATGATGTAAAATTATAGGTCAATCAGAATTGAAATAAATTGAATTCTATTCTTATCTAATTTAATGCCCTTGTTCCTTTTTCTTTAAATGCTGGCACATTCCAGCCAAGATTCACGACATATTTCGGCGTGTTACGTCGACGCCTTCATCAGGACAGTTAACGACTCATAATGTGAGTCCTTCAGCTGGGAAGAACAAATTTCAAGTTCAGTTTTGTTATAATTAATCGGGTGCTATCTATCGTGTCACATTAAAGAAAGGTATATTATTTTGTGCATTTATATTCACCAAAATAAAACACTTCATAAAACTCCCTGAGAATAATCGATTTAATCATTATTTAATTTACAATTTGTAATGAAAATAATAACTTTTACCTGTGAAGTTTTTCATGAATATACTATTGAAATAAGTAAATAAAATAAATGTTAAGTGCACTTCAG
Organism: Timema shepardi; assembly: GCA_902151425.1. Lineage (NCBI taxonomy): Eukaryota > Metazoa > Arthropoda > Insecta > Phasmatodea > Timematidae > Timema > Timema shepardi. The sequence continues at coordinate 4,176 of CABFVX010011598.1, read as the reverse complement.
GTTTTTCGCTCACTTTATCTTAAATTATACATTTATTAATTTACTAAAATTTGTGAAATGAATAATAGGTCTATCTATACATTGTTTTAAAAACATTTTGCCAAAGATAATAAATGAAAAAATATAAATTTCATATCTATGGAATTAGGAACACTGTTACAGAAAATGTCCACCAAAGAGCTTTTGAATCAAATTCATTATTTTCAGACTTGAATTAAAAGTATATATATATATATATATATATGTGTGTGTGTGTGTGTGTGTGTGTGTGTGATTATAGCTAAGATATTTTTTGTTTTTTAAATATATATTTCAAATAAAATATTTTAATATTTAATAATACTGCAAATTTACAAAGATAGGTTAATTTGTTTCTCAAATAGTTGTTGAGAAATTATGAATATTAGTTAATTTCTTACTGTTAAGTTCCCTAAAGTAGTTTCTGTGAGGATATAAAGATTACCATTGTGTTTGTAATAATTATAAATAGTTACTAGATATAAAATATAATTAAAATCATTAGAACAAATTTTGAGAAAATTGACTTTTTCTCTCTATGACCTTTAGACTGTTCTTTTATATTCCACACTGATTCTGCGATGTCTGAACAACTATCAATTTCCGTACAGATCAAACCTCGTGAACAAATCCGCCACGTCTGAACGTGGTTCTTTCCCGATCAAAGATGTCCCATTTAGACAAACTTTAGCTCAGTCGATAGTGTGTTTATACTGAGCTAAGTATTTAGGGTTCGTTTCCTGGCATGGCCGATAATTATATCATTGAAGAAATGTGGGTTTCCTGTTTCACAGAGATGAATTAACATCCGGAGACCTGGATATTGTATCTATTTTAGAGATAAGTTTGTTAATAAGTCGTGAGCTGATCTACTTGGTTCAGAAATGGAACGTTAAACAACTACAATAAATGAAAAAAAAGGCAACACTAATCATCCCATGAAAATAGTTTTGAGTGTACTTTAATGAAGGAAATTTACAAATTTGAATTATATCTTTGCTGCTATTTGAGGAATAAATAGCTCGTCATTGTAAAACTGTAGTACTATTAAATATAAAAATCATTATATAGCTCGGAAACTGTTGGTTTTTATAAAATATATATTTTATTCAAAACCTAGAAATAAGATATTGATTGTTATGCTCGTTGGTGGATAGAAATATCCCTCTTTTCTCAGCGTTTTAATAATACTGAGTACCACGTCTTACTACCCATTCAGATTGTAACACTGCCCTTAGTCTTACCACAAGAATAAGGCTGGCGCACAACATAAAAAAAATCATATAAAAAAATTGCAGAGGAGCCGATAGGATAGTAACGAAAAACGAATAGGCCCAGACTGATCTATTCACTTTTTGCTTCAACGAACTCACACTCCAATTATTTTATTATATATTACGGGTACAAGCGAGGATATCATAAAGGTTTGATGTAAAGACATAAGTCAAAATAACATTTTAGTTTTATTGCGGTAAGAATTGAACAATAAATTTGTGCTATGAGGCAATGGCAAATAACAAAAGTTGCGAGAACATTTATTAACCATGATAAATTACGATTCAATGTGATATACTAGGTTAATACAAAAGGTAGAAAACAATACGACGACAATATAAAACTATGGATGACACATGGGCTATACTTATCTATGACCTTGCTTATACGAACGTACCATATTTCCCTGTCACGCAGGTAATACAAGCATTTTACTTGGGCAACGATATTAAACTATCTCCGCCATTTGAACAATAATTTGCAAGTTTTCACTTGAACAACAATAGCAATGTAACATAAGCATGAATTAACTATCTTTAGCATTTGAGAAATATGTTCTAGTCCTAACTTGGACAACAATAGCACTGTCACATAAGCATGAATTAACTATCTCTAGCATTTGAGAAATATGTTCTAGTCCTAACTTGGACAACAATAGCGATGTTACATAAGCAAGAATTAACTATCTTTAGCATTTGAGAAATCTGTTCTAATAATAACTTGGACAACAATAGCAATGTTACATAAGCTAGAGTTAACTATCTTTAGCATTTGAGAAATATGTTCCGAGTCCTAACTTGGACAACAATAGCAATGTTACATAAGCAAGAATTAACTATCTTTAGCATTAGAGAAATATGTTCCGAGTTCTAACTTGGACAATAATATTATTGTCACATAACCATGAATTAACTATCTCTAGCATTTGAGAAATATGTTCCGAATCCTAACTTGGACAACAATATACAAACATTACTCAGCCAAATGGGTGATAGACATCTAAGCTCTCAATAAGCGATACGTAAACAAACTCGTGAAATCGCACGAAACCTTACGGGGCTTCATTTTGAAGTAAACTAATATGAAATAGTTCAAATTTAATAAAGTTTCTTATAAATTGTTAATATTACTCACCAAAAGGGAATTTCCATGAACAATAGTTCGATAGAGAATTTAGTACCTCCCTGTAATATCCAGGGCACCTAGGAGTGTCCGAGGACACGATCCAGACAAGAGTCCTGACACGAGTAATCTTACATATTGACATACACCATTATATATTCTCAGATTTAGCTCAAAAAGGGGTAAGAGGGGTAAACACACAACGGTCAACACGAAACAAAGACAAGAGGGAGGGGATAGATACAAATCAGTGGAACAACGGAGCAGCTAGTAGAATATTCCAGGCCACGTGTTACGATATAACACTACTGTCTTGCGCGTGCGCACCACACTTTTACCGCCACGCCTCGAGATACCGCTCAGTCCACCCTTGCACGATATTTCCTCTTTTAGTCGCTTGGTGATTATCATAGAGGCAAGTTGTTGTGATCTCGTGTGGGGAGGACATAGTGAAGTGAGACAGCTGAATGGGGCCTACGTGAGTTCATCCGCTTAATTCTTGGGATGCTTTAGTAGTTTATTCCCAATAAATTCTACAAGATTATATAATTAAGTACTAATTACGCTACTGGGCAAGGAGTTGGGAAGGTTGAATATCGAGGAATAGAACCCCATTTGCGTGTAGAAAGAGTGGAAAGCCATTTAGGAAAAAAAACACCACCAATTAGCCCATGCGAGTTTCAAATATCGATCCCCCCGTCCTCGGAAGTTTAGCTCATCACGAAACTAACGCGTTAGCTAACTACGCCACTGAGGTGGGTCTTAAAATGTTATTAATATTGTATATATTATTTAATTAAGGCTCTTTGGGGGAGTATTACTTAAACGATGTATATGCTGTGTATGTATATATTTACTATATATGTATATGCAAAGGCAAAGCACACGAAAAGGTCTAGGATTGAACCCACTCACTGACACACTCATCACCGTATTTCCCTGACCCCTGGGCCTGTAAACGTGAAATTTTTCGCGAAGTTTACTTTTAGGCCCAAGGTAAGAGGTAAGAAAAGGTTTTACGATATTCAATCTCTAAAGCGTTAAAATAGTGGTTGAAAGATCTCAAAATTCAATGATGTATCTTTCCAACCTGTGGACCAAGAACCTTGAAATTTTATACAAGGAATCCTTTATAAAATTGTTTTATTAAATTTTAAGAGGTTTTAGATGGCGAAAATAAGCGGGAAATGCCTTGTCCTACGACACTATGGGTCCCGTGGTGCAGGCGCAAATGGTGGTTGTGCTCAAAAATAGTAGAAAAAACTAGCTTATTTTTCAGTGGGGTAGGAAATTTAAATTTGGCTAGTTGGAAAAGGAATATTTCAGATATCCAAATACATAATAGAATTTGACATTTTTAATAGAAATCTGAAGTAATTTGGAGCGAGTTGGGTTTGTTTTAACATTTAAAAAATTAATAGAATTAACTACTCCATGTGGTGGAAAATCAAACATGATCAGGCAAATCTAGAGTCCACTTTTAATGATCGTAAATGTTTGGGAATTAAAATCTGTATTAAAATGGAAAAGTGAGTTTAGGAGGGGGGCTGAAATTAGTGGGTAAAACACTATTAGATGAGGTAGTGTAAGGGTTCTCTCCCCCTCTTATAAGTCCACATCCCAGTTTCCACACACTATTTATTAGCCTGCCCGGCTGGCGCCAGTGTAGAAACAGCCCGGACTTAACCTCGGGCCTCTGGGTACCCGAACTCGCCACTAACGGGTATGCTGGATAACAAAATATTATAACTCTATGAGTTA
>CABFVX010011597.1:0-10180 GCA_902151425.1 Timema shepardi | reverse complement strand
TGTATTTATTATTCAATTAATTTTGTAATTTAATGTGTATTCTCAGTTCTGGCATGGTACAGTTTCTACTTTCTAGGAGACTTTTGATTATCACTTTAATATTATTATTGTTCCTATTGTATTGTGTACAGCTACTTGTCTGATATATTCACATTTTAATACAGGGTAGGGTAGGAAATAGTAAAGTAAATTTTAGAAAAATGTAACCACATTTGTGTGAAGATAGAGTGGAAAACCTTATAAACACTTTTTGTGGACATACACCCAGCCGGTATTTGAAGCCCAACTTCCCCATCCCTGGAAAACTAGACTATACCCCAACTTTATTACGAATTGACATATTATGTGAGAGCCTGAAAACTTCCAATTTGTGTATGCTATGGCCAGGATGAATTTCAATAAAAGCCCAAGACAGTTGACAAATGTGTTGCCTTCTATTTGGGACAATCTTAGGTTATTGCCCCCAACAGCCCTCGTCAAGGCTTTGTACAAGTTTTGGACTCTGACTCCTTTCAATACGAAGGTGATTGCTACCACAGATAAATGTTTGCCAACTCAGGCCCACTCTTTGGAAGGGTGAGGGTTAGATAGCTCTGGCAACACGTTAGATTTGACTGAGCCACCGAGACAAGGTAAAACTCAATTGCTTTCTTCTGTTACCGTCAATTGGGGGCTGGCGCTGACGCGACTCTTCACTTCCAACGACCTTTGACCGGGCCCTTAAATATAATATAGATTTACAAATATCTGCTTCAGGAGTAATAGCTATCTATCCCCTCTGAGCCTAGTTGCAGGAATGTGTATCTTCGGTCTGGGTGTTAAGTTTGTTCTTTAATTTTGTTGGGACTGACCCAAAATAATCATTATTTAAGCTAAAAAAAAAAATTGAAATAAATCCAGGGGCCCGCTCTGGAGGGGTTAGAGGGGGCTAAACTCAGGGGTCGTTCCCGTGTAAAACTTTAAAATCTGAATGACTCTTGAAGCTATTTGAATAAGGTTTATTTTTCATGGGTAATACTTTCTTTGCCATCAAGAGCATTATGATCAAAAGAATATAAGAATTTTTTATCTTTTCTTTAAATGAACTATAAATTTATTTTTCATTAATTTGTAAATTGTAGAACTGTAGCAGTTATATTCAAATATTATTAATGATAAAATATTGTAAATAATAGTAAAAGGATAAAATCAATACAACTGTTTTGATCTATTATCTAAGTTCAATATCAGATCAGACATACTATATAATAAATAAACTCATAGAACTGCTGATTAAATAAAATATATTCTATTATTTATTCTACTGGCCAAATTATATGCAGACAATACAAATATAATTGCAACTTTGCAGAGGCGGCTCGGGATTCGGTGTTTTACTGGATTCGATGGTCGAATCTTTCATCTCATAAACAAAGCATAATATCTTGAATTCAAAAATTACTTAGTTAGGCCTACTTGAAAAGCACAACTTGAACTTAATCCGTAATATTTATTTTGTCGGAGAAAAGAGTTAGCATGAATAGTCTTTAAAAAAAAATGTTTTTTGCTAATTCCTAACTTGTTTTTAAATTGATTTTAACTAAGAGTTTATTATTTTGTTAAATATGTTATCGAATTGTAAAAATATTCAAACTTATTCCTGCCTTATAAAACGGGAATGAACATACTGGAGTCGAAAATATGTTTGTGTTTTAAATAGAATGTATGTTCAGAAATAGATATATAAGAAAATAATAATAAAACATACCAGGCATTATTGAGTTCACTATTTCCAATGTATGTTTAATTGTTGAGCATGTTGTTTTAGTCTTTATTAAAAATACCTGTTTGTAGTTTTATTTTTGCTTTTTTATTAAAATAAATTATAATCCTTCAATGATGATTAAAGTTGATCAAAGGATAACTAGGCCTAATCTGTTTGTTTAACAGGTTTTTAGAAACTTTACTCATCCTAACAATACTTTTAAAAATAAATAAAAGCCACTCAAATTTTTATTTATTTGATTTTTAAACATTAAAAAGAGTCTAGATTGTTTAATTTGGCTGGATTTCAACCTTTATTTTGTGAGGGGGTGGCTGGAGTTTATTAAAATTGAAAGCTTGATTGAAATAAATCTTAATTCACAGTTTAAGCCTATATTGTTTAATGTAGGGCTATTTGTAAATCATTAAAATTTCTAACAATTTGCTAGGATTCGAGATTCGAAAATAAAATGTAGATTCGGCTTCAAGAAATAGTGAATTCGACCCATCTCTAATAAAAATATAAACTCGCCTCTTATTCAGTATATTTTGCAATGGAAGTTCTTTCCTTGATATTTGAGAATACCTCAATAACTTTGTTGTCGAAATCAGAAATGGAATTAAATTTACTTTCGACCAATAGAACCGCTGTTTTCTGTCATTGTACTCCTCAAGAAAGTCTTAATCTGTTTTAAGGTAGAAAAACACCTTTCACATTCACTTGTTGACCTTGTTGTCCATAGTTTGAAACTTTCAGATAAAATCTCACGCAGGTTATTTTGTGAAATAAACACTAATAAAGATAACCTTAATTTGGGTTAGAACAGTGTCAAACCTATTTCGCAGCAGTATGTCCACTATCTCCATCAGCCATCAATGCCACACACTCGAGTTTGTCCCCGTGTGACATAATTAAATGAAATTGTTTCAGGCAATACATGAATTGTGAACTATTTCAGTGGTTCAGTAGGCCACTTGCTTCATTTAGGGTTTTCGAATCTACTTCATTAGAGTCTATGTTCTGCTTTTAAAATTCCAGGGAGTTGGAATCGCTCTTGGTAACCTTTTCTTGACAATTTGGTCGAGGAACGCTGTTCTTTTTGGTGAACAGGTAAAACAATTAAGAGAACGTTTGTAAATTAGCAAAAAAGCTCTTCACTGTGTTGTTCCCTAATTAGATTAAACTTATGTCTATAGCAATGACTGAGCGCCATTATTGTTTCCACTCATGACAGCTGTACCATCGTAACTCTGCAATTAATTTGTGTGACAATATTTCATTTAGTTTAAAGTTCTCCTAATATGACCTTGGATAAAATGTGTGCTGTGTATCCAGATGGTTTAATAAAAGACCAAAATCGTTCACAAATTTGCCCATCAGAACGTATCTAATTATAATTATCATGTGCTGTTGATTGGAAAAATCAGTCTCGTCAGCTTCGGCTGTGATAAAATGTGTTGAATTTATGTGGGTCTTTACTTTAGTTTGATAACTTGAAATATTGAATCCAAAAGTTAATTTTGGGTGGTTTTGGAGGTACCTTTAAATACATTTGATTCTTTCAAATGCAATGCAAGAGCAGAGTCTAACTCGACTGCAAAATCAATTAAAGCTGAGTAAATACCACGATTATCAGAAGTAGCCCTCTCATCATGACCACACATTACTGGGTTGCCACTGATAGCCTTGATTTAATTTCCCTGACCAAAATAAAACATCCCTGGCTCTTCCACAGGCTGCTGGTGGCACAGTAATAATACTAATCAATAATACTAACGGTATGTCAACAAATACTGAAAATGCCCTCCTCCTTCCCTATGATAGGGATGTGTGTCGGTATTGAAGAGTTGCTGCCAGTACAGTGAGAGTAGGAAAACTACTCCAGGTATTCCTATACCATCACACACCTGTTGTATTATAAAATAACCAATTAACATAACAGTTATCACAACTTCCTGACATTCCATTCTGAATGCAAGAATATCTTTCTAGGTGTACTGAACCCGACAATCAAGATCCACAGCAACAAGTTCACTCCCACAGTCAGCACAATTAACAACATGACTCACAACACTTGTTAAAAGGTCATGGAGAGAACTGAAATGTTCATATTCTCCAGCCAAACTCTTAAAAAAGAGAGTTTACATTTGATAAACTTGTCTTGTGTGTGCTACTGACACTTTCAGTCTGTTTGCTGTGAGGCAATTCAGGGGTGTGTACGAACTTGTTTGTTATCAACTACAATTACAGCTTGTTCTAAGGAAATTACATTTTCAACCCACCATAGCCAAAACCAAATCAGGTTTCAAAAACAACAAGTTACAGTAAATAGTACACCTTAAACTAATTGATTTCTTATCGAAGACGCTGCAATCTGCCACTTTCCCTGACTATCCCTGACTTTCCAGGTCAGTAGCAACCCTGCATTATTAAGTGACGTCATATGTATGTTGTCGATGTTTTCGTTGAACATAAGCACTACTTAATTAATCCTGAATATCTATTTTGCCCAACACATCGTAGTCCACTGCTGCATTTAAGTGATTTGATGATAGCTCAAGCTTCTTAGCTTTTTCTGATAAAAGTTTTAAATCGGAAAAACCACCTTTAATCCAGTGGAAGACTCTTCTTTTGAAAGCAAACAAAATAATTTGTTAGTCACTTCACACCTGCACATCCACTTATATTTATCATAAATGTTTTTATTAAAATGTCTATGATAAGTACGTGATTTATTCAAGGAAGAACAGTCTATATTTAAAATTGGCATTGGCCTGCCTTTATTCTTAATTAAAAGTTTTCCATCAAATCTCATGTTATTATGAATAATGTACACATTTGCGCGTGATTGACTAGTGACGAAACACGCTGGCTAACTCTTCTTGAACGGACTGAGGAGTATTCGGCCACATTATAGAGGATGGGTCGCAAGCAGGAAGGGGGAACACATGTTCTTTCTACGGCCGGTACTAGACTATCACATTGTTATTTATCGAAGAAATAACACAAATTTCTTTCATCAAATATAATTTATGGCAGAATACTTGATGCGGTCTTTCACAGTTTCCACAATTAAACTATAATATTAAGTTATTACTAAAATGAGCTGTAACGGTTCAATTTTATGTGCAGCGGCTGTCAGTGAGAATATGATCATCTCGTTGCTGTTAAAACGAAAATAAAACTTGTGGAATATAAAAAAAGAAATAAATTAATAAAAATTAAACAATTACGTCCATCACTTCCATTTGTACAAAAATACTATCCAATCTTCCCTTTCTTTTCTCTTAATATCTTTTAGGCATTTAAACAAATTACAAAGCTTTTCAATGACAAATCAACCTCAAATGTTTTTAAATCATTAATGTTATTATGTTGGTCATTTTTATTTTAAAGTCTTAATATTATATTTAATATTTAGGTGTTATTTTTTTATTTATAAATAGTTACTAAAATATTTTATTTGAACAATTACCTTTTTAAACACTAAAAATAAATTTTGTTGAAAAGTGCCTCTAGGCTATTCACGCCCTAAATTAACCATCTCTCGCATCCTGATTAATCTTTCATTTGTCATTTTCTTTGATAAAACCCTAGAGCATTTTCTATGGTGTAAATCTATGAACATATATTTCCTCTGATGAAAGATATTCAACATTTCGACAAAGTTACATCACAAAGAAATATGTCCACGTAATACCTTCCCCTCCAGTGACGTGACTCACAGGGGAACACTCAAATAGAGCCCCGTTTAGAGTTGCGCAGAGCTGTTCCCCCTCCCTCGGGGAACATTTGATACGTTGCCCCGATTGGGAAGCTAGTTGCTTCGTTTGGAGGTTTTCTTTCAGTTATTTTAATTGTAATACTTGCCTTGTTTATAAAGCTTATAATTGTTTGTATGATAACTTGGTGTTTGGTTTATGAGCCGCCCCTGCAACTTAGAGACTACCAATATTATACACCTACACATTACTTTGTGGCTATAAACCACATTCATATATAAAAAGAGATAGAGAGATAGTTTTATTTTAGTATGTTGTTAAAGAATCAAAATTACTACTAGAGGCAATAAGTGACCAACATTCCAATTTCCACCCTCACACAGTTGAGTTCAAAGATAGATTGTGGTTGTTACTCCACCTTGCGCCAAGAGACGAGGGATTCATGAATTGCAACTTTACATCCACTATAGGAGGAAGGTTCAGGAAAGGTGGATAGAAGCATATATTGCTTTTATCATGAATATATCACACTTTACATTGCTGTCACTGGACAAAGAAGTAATGACTGAACAGATATATTACATGTCCTTTTTACGTGTCCTATCATTCGTTACCAATTTCCTTTCTCTCCCTGTAGTGTGTTTTTGGTTTCCTCTTCTAGGAAGTTGTGTTGCATGTTTCACACTCCTCCCTGATGAGTTCCGATAGAATGAAACCTAGGTCGGGGGATTGATTTTCATCAAGAGGCAGCCATTACCTGTCCAGTGGCAGCACTGTAAAGTGTGAACCGTGTTCTTTTCATATGTTTCTATCCACCTTAACTTTGCCTTGCTCCGAAAATAATACAATTACCTCATAAAGTGACAAGAGGTTTTCTTTACAGCGATTTATCCACAAAATATAAAATTATGAAAAATGTGAATGTTAAAATATTTTATTATATTTTAAATATTGCTTCAGTTCCACTAATTTGCAAGCCATAAAATAACCTAAGTGAGAGTGGAGTGGGAACCTTCATAAAACAATAACACTATGGTTGACGATACAAATAAATATATAAGGCTTAATATATTTTACTATCTTAAAAAAATAACAAAATGAATTTTAACTTAATATCTAAAACATTGAAGCTAAGACCACAGTTGAAATGTTCATCGATGAAGTACCAACTGCTCTATGGTTTCTTGCTGTTCATGTTCACACTTCATCAAAGATTGATATTGTACTCTGAGCCTTTCCAACTCCATAGACTTTTCGATCATCAGCGCCTGAAACAGGAGTAGCTGTCAGACAAGGTTGTGTTGGTGTGCTGTTATATGCGGTGACAGGCAGTTTGTATCTCAGTATAATTGTGTCCAAACTAAGGTGATAGTTTTTGATAAGGATGGATCAAGAAATGCTTGTCAACTTAGTATCAATGGAAAACTGTTATACCAAGTGCATGATTTTATGTATCTGAGCAGATTTTCCTTAAAACAGAAGAATAGATGGTGATATCAACAGACAGGTGAAGGCATCTCGGAGAGTAGTTGGCTGTATGTGGACTATTGCAGAGAATGGAGAGGTATTGAAAGAGTCAAAGATGGCGGTATATAAAGTGTGTTAACACCAACCTTGTGGGTTTGTCGGCAGGAACACAAGAGCCAGGGGAATGTTGTTGGAGTGAGATATCTAAGGAATGTGTGGGGGAAAACTCGAATAGACCATCAGTGATGAATGGATGATGAAGGTTAATGTGAAAGAGGTGTCTTACGATAGTTTGGGCATGTTGAGAGGATGGATGTGGATCCAGTGACGAAGCAAATATATGAAGGTAGAGTGTGTGGATCAAAAGGAAGTTGTATGCCACGTGTCAAATGTGGTAGACAAACAAAATAAATAATATGGCTCAGTGTATGGAACTGTTTAAGTGAAGGGAGTATGCAAGGTTAGGGAAGTGTGGAGAAGGTTATTGAGGATGGATTAAGTCCATAGTACACAGTTTCTTAAGATTATATTATTATATTTATAGGTATACCCGCATTTACATGGAGGGCGAATATAAAACCACCCTCAGTACACCCTATCGAGATTCGAACCTCGATCTCCCCGTCATCGGCAGTCTAGTCTACTGCGAGAGTAGCACCTTAGACCATGCAGGTAAGAATATATTTCAGGGGTTGTCCTGAAATGATGAGATATAAATTATAATATGGAGTTGTGTAATGTCCTGCTGCTACCCGCTTTCTCAGTCATTGAACCCTAAAGTAGCCCCTAATGTTGAGTATGATCCCCTTTGCCCTGACTGGAGCCAGTCTACCACACAACGTGTGAACATGACAAGAGGTATAGGATCAAACAAGGTACGAACCTGGCACTGTTGCTGCTCAGCCTCTCTCTGTTTGGACACAGACTTTAGGAGATTACGAACACCGATAGCCTTTATCTTCTCCTTTTCCACTTCTTTAGCCAGATTGTCGACAGTGTGGATGAAACCATCGGCGATTCTTTGAAATTCTGTTATTTCTAAAAAGGTTTGTAAAATGAAACCATTAAAGTCAATAAACTAAACCATTTCCTTATTTTGAATGATTGTGGTCTATGAAGATGATGGAGATGACGTATGTAGGGGAAACCCCGCAAGGGAGGCCAAGAAACAGATGGAAGGAGCAGATAAGGAGAAAGGTGGAATGGTAGAGGAATATGGAGGAATTTTACTAAAATGGACCGGCCACAGGCTGGAAACTGATGATGATGATGATGATATAGTCTTTATTAGCTCATACTGCCCACAAGTTAGAGTGTATTCAAATTGAGACATATCAAGTTTTGTAGAACTTTTAAAAGAGCTTCCCTTAGATGTTTCTATAATAATAGTAATATATAAGATGGTGATATTTTAGAAAGTAAACTAATGAGCCTATCAGAAGCCACCAAACAAAAGGGTGGTATTCGTGATCTAAGTACAATCTCCTCTTGATGAGATAACAAGTTACAGAGTTGGTCATTCTAGTTTCTGAAAAGTTCCTCGTTGATTGAAAATATGGAGTTGAACTGTTTGGCTTCTGAGTGGCTCACTGAAGGGCTCTTTTGTTCTTTATCAAAGTTTACAAAGAAATGTTATTGATTTTAAATTATATTTGAAATAAATATAATAAATATTGTTAAATAATGACCAACATAAGTTAGGATAATCTGGTATTAACCCTTCCCATGTCAGTAACGGAATATTCCGCCATGAACTAGTACACTTCACATGTCATTAACGGAATATTCCTCCATGAACTAGTACACTTCNACATGTCATTAACGGAATATTCCTCCATGAACTAGTACACTTCACATGTCATTAACGGAATATTCCTTCCATGAACTAGTACACTTCACATGTCATTAACGGAATATTCCTCCATGAACTAGTACACTTCACATGTCATTAACGGAATATTCCGCCATGAACTAGTACACTTCACATGTCATTAACGGAATATTACACACCCACTCATATTTTGTGGATGGCGGCAGGCAACTGTAATAAAAGTATGCTATAGTGTGTGAGCTCGGAACTAGATCATAGCACTAAGTAAACAATGGAGATGACAGTGATCTTAGTGATTTCACAACACGTGTAAGATATATTATCTATGAATCTATAGAGGGGACATATTGTGTGTGGACATCCAGAAGCTGACAGGAAGGCATGCAGTGGACTGTTTGGAAGTCTAACATGACAATAAAATATTATAAATAGAATGCAAAGTGGACAGTGTGTATATTGACTTTGTTTAGAGTTGTATGTCCATGTCAGATGTCCAAAAGAACGGAACATGGTGACATAATGAAAAGGCCCAAATGTGCTAGTAAAATTGAACCCACCAAAGACAATTATGTAAAAAACTTGGCAAGTTCAGCAGCAAAAAGTCCTATAATCATTAATCTTAGAAAAGGAGTGAGATATAAAGAGAAACCTCTCTCAGGTGTATTCATGTTCACTAATCTGGTTAAAGTGTATAGCACAACTTGAGATTAATGCACTTAGCTAGGCGAGAAGTGACAACTTATTTGGAAAAACATCTAAGTTGAACTTACCACTCTGAGACTGAATAATTAATGGATTCTTGTGCTGTAGAACTTGGTACATGGTTATGTGAAAATTTGGTAAAAGAAGACGTTTATTGTAATGAAATGATGACCAACTCTTATATCTTTATAATTGTGTGTTCAATCAAATGGAACAAATGGTCGTGTGATCAACTTACAATGATATGCTACGTGGCAGTGGTAAGAATTTAAAGCCTGTTCCCTCTACTGCCCCCCACCCTATCTCTGGGAATATGTTGTAAAATGGATATTTTGTGTTCTCCCCAATTTTCAAGGCTATATGTTGGATGAAGGACACTAGAGGTTTTGATGACCAGCTAAAGGTTTCTTTTTAAACTCATCATCTAACTAATCACTCAAGCTAGAAACTTCATCTTTTGAGATCGGGGTAATTTAGGAAACAATATTTACCCGACGACATGCGCTAGGGCGTGGAACAGTCTTGACATGAGTATATGTACCCTAGCTCCAGAACTATATATTGTGTGTCAACACTCTTCTTGGTGACCTGCTGGTCTAGGGGTAAGGTGTCGGACTTCTGAGCTGGGGGCCGGGGTTCAATCCTCGGTCCCGGTAAAGATTTATCTGATTACCAAACCCTTCCTTCACCTCTGACAAGACATCTTGTGAATGT
>CABFVX010011595.1:0-10182 GCA_902151425.1 Timema shepardi | reverse complement strand
ATTGCTTTCTTCAGTTACCGTCAATTGGGGGCTGGCGCTGAAGCGACTCTTCACTTCCTACGACCATTGACCGGGCCCTTAAGAGACAAAGAATATACCAAGCGTAGGAATGATACTGTAAGTTGGTTTGAGCTGGGTCGAAGACTACACAATCCTCAGTATTCAATATATAAATAGACTCATCAAATATTTTGGTAAGGACTATCACAAATGACGTAAAAAAGTTTATTACTATATGCTTACTCTTTAACCGATCTTTAATCAATTTAACTAGCTGAAGATCGTGATAATTTATTTTATCTAGCACGAGCACCATCAGTCATCACTTTTACGTTTTGGATGTAGTCGTAATGGTATATTCTCGACCCTAAAGTTGACAATATGTCCTCTCTCATAGACTAGTCGCACAGAGATAGCCTCTATTACCCATTAAGTGCTTGGAAGGTAAACTATATTATTTGGCCCTTCAACGATCTTATAGAATGGAGGGACTTTCTTGCTGAACTCGTACAAGTATGAGTCGGGTCTTTATTGACATAATCTTCGTATACAAGTTTACATTCTACCCATATCATAATTACATGTAGAATATTCACAATTTTGGTCAAGACGTGTGTCTTTGCACCGTCATCATGATTGCGTCAAATCCAGTAAAGGGGCTAAAGTATTACGTTTGTTGATGTCACTATATTCCGAATAGATGATGAAACTCTTTTTAAGGTCGTAGGATCGCCGATGATTTAAACTGTTACGTCTAGATCCATTTCTCTTCTTAGATATTGGTCTATGATCTCCAGCTTATAAGGGCTTGCAAGGATAGTATACCCTTTCCCTCCACAATAGAATTTATTATTTGGTTGATTAATGTCTGGCATAAAATTGACTGTAATGTGATTGATAGTCCAATAAACCATTCTTCTTCACTCTTCGCTTCTCCCAATATGAGCTGAGTGACCTGTCACTGTTAAGATCATAGACATTCTTACTCGGTTCAGGGATAGCATTAGTATCTATGGTAAGGCAAGACAAACAGAAAAGGCCTCGGAATACAGTGTCATGCCTTTGGTATCGATAGTGATTATTGATTATGTTTATTACTCTAAGCCCTATGTCACTGTAAGTTTTCTAGGGGATGTCTTGGCTCACCAAAAATATCAACGTATTTAATACAACTTTCATGTTTTTATACGCCACCCAATGCATGCCCTTACCACTATCCCTATCGAGATTGATGTCACATTCTATCTTCCATGGAGGAGTAGTCGGTTAAGCATCGCTATCGAAAACATCTCTTAATTGAATCATATACAATGTACTTGTATAAATCGGTTTCAGAAAGAGTTATTTTAAGAAGTATCTCAAGCAATTATTCTTAGTATAGATGAAGATACAATCCTATACCCATAAGCAATCACTTCAAGTTTACGACTATGGGCCAGTTTCATAGTCAAATTTAGTACGCCTCAAGTCCGGCGCTACACTAAGTTCATGACGACACCTACCTAAACCAGAATGGAATGGGCCGCTCTCGCATAGGAAACTGGCCCATTCCATTCGAGTTTAGGTAGGTGTCGTCATGTACTTAGTGTAGCGCCACTCTTGAGGCGTACTAAATTTGACTATGAAACTGGCCCTATGTCTTTGAGATTCTTTCAAATTTTTTGTATTCGCCTTTGCACCGTTTCCGCGATTCATGAACTCCTCCTGTAGCTGCACCTTTTGATTCTATCAGATAAAGGATCGATAAAAATCCACCCTTCTTGATTTTTTTTTTCATACAACGTTGATTGAGTAGTCCTTTAATTGGACTTTTACTGATGAAGTCGTTGTTCCCCTAAGCCAGCTCCCATTGTGACTTTTGCCTTCATCGCGTTAATCCCAGGTAAAGCACACACTTTCTCAAGCAACTTTGAATCTGGTGCAATTATTCTTTTCCAGGATTTTTCAATAAGCATTCGATCGTCTTTATGTATACTTGCAAGATCTTTTAACTCGGTAGTGGATGATATAGTGTTCTTTATCGGCCTGATCTAGCTCATTGACACTCGATCACCCATTTCAAACGCTTTGCCAACATGGTGCCAGGGCCACAATATTGTTAACAAGGTGAATGGACCTTAAGTGAAAGTTTAATATTGATCTAGTTTGGTATCTCACTACCGTTTTTACTTCCCTGGTTCATAACGTCTAATAAGAAAGTTTAAATGGATATGCTCATTATATACCCTCATTAGTGCTCATGAGATTCGAGAAGCAGTTGAATTGCTTTCCATGTGTGAGAAAACAATCGCGATATAGGAAAATATCTTCCTCAAATACACAAGTCTTTGTTACAACAAGCTAACTTTCAAATTGCTTAAAAATCAATACTATGATTACTATGCTGAAATAACCTAATGGATTAAGATACCAGAATGTATAGGGCACCTCCCCAGGTGGCGGGGAGGGGGATGCCCGCCCCCCACTGGGAGTCTCGCTGATCTGGGTACTATTAGATCCAGAGTGCGGTGGGACACCCAGTGGAGCATAGTACTGGGGGCGATATATACCCGGGGTGGACCAACTAATAGGTTAGGTATAGGAAAGAAGGACATATAGTACCTTTAGATTTAAGTTTTTATTCTAAATTAACTATTGTATTTTTTTTAAACGTATTTTAAAGATGTAATGTTAATTCAAGATGTATATCTAGGTCCTGAGCTATATGGTAGGAATCGAGATAAATAGTGTGTATTTGGTTCCAAAAAATGTCCAGGTTGTTGTTCCCAGTGATTACCTTCCCCTTGCATGGTGTGTCCATGCATCCATCCTGGAATTTCTCAGACATAGTGTCCCTGACGTCTTCATACTGCGTGACAACTATGTCTGAGCCGGGATACATTTTGGATTTTTAACTATCGAGTTTAACTGTAGCAATTTTCACACGTTTCTAGGACCGACCAGCCGGCCGACTGTTCACTAGCCGTTCGCTTCTACACTAATAAATCTTTCCCTGTACCGGCACAAATAATCTTGAGTTATTGACCCTGAAAGAGCCAAAAGATTTCTCATTAGTATTCAAAAGTTTATGAAATTAATGGTTCAAAAACACTTTACGGTATAGAATAGTTGTTTACTCGCGGAAAAACATCTTTCTTCAGATTTAAAATGCCTCTGAAGCACTTTTACCGTCGGTTAATAAACATCATATAAACACGACCTTGTTGAGATGCTCCTTGATGTAGACCATCTTGCGTCATTGTCGTCTGACGTGAATGTGAATCCGAGACTTCCAAACATAATCGCCGTGAGGCTGTTCCCCGACTCTAAATCTCAAAATTGACAGAAGTGTCAATCTAGCTCATCAAGAGAAAGGGCTGATTTATTGTTTGAGTACCGAGTCACTATCGTGACTCTTAACTTCGTGAATTGAATTGTATAACTCATTTAATGAAACCAATGAAATTAATCTGTAAGGGAATTACAGGAGTATTAGTATACGTACACTTTGAGATGAAAATTGGTGATCGTGAGTATTTGTGCTGGGTCTCACGTATAGGAAAGATTTTTTTTTCTTGGGATGGGGGAAGGTGTGTTTAAGGTATGATGGTGACCGTGTGTGAATTATGAAGGTCGCTGGTGGGTAAAGTCTCGGAGTGGGATTGGGATTGGTAGGATGTTATTTTCTTGGGATTTGGTCTGAAAGGTAATACATTTCCATTCGTCATCTGGGGCCGACCCCGGCGCCAGTATTATTCTCCACAATAACAAAATTTCGTGAGGCTTTTGCTCGACTATGAATCTCTAAATTGACAGAAGTGCCAATCTAGTTCATCATAGAAAAGGCTGATTTATTGTTTGAGTACCGAGTCACTATCGTGACCCTTGGCCTCGTGAATGAAATTGTAAACATGATGAAATGAAACAAGTGACATGAAGCTGTAAGAGATTTACAACAGTATTAGTATACATTACACTATGAGATGAAAATTGGTGATCTTGAGTGTTTGCGCTGGATCTAGGGTATAGGAAGGATTTTTTTTCTGGGATGAAGGAAGGTGTGTTTCAGGTATGATGGCGATTGTGGGTGAATTATGAGGGTCGATTTTATGTCAAGTCCAGGAGTGGGATTGGGGTTGGTAGAATTTTCTATTCTTAGGATTTGATCTGGAGGTGATACATTTCCAATCCCCATCTGGGCCCAACCCCGGTGCCAATATTATCCTCTGACTCGTAAAAAACTAGTCGGTTATCCCAGTGGCGTCCAGCCGTGAAAAAGGTAGTAATGGAATGAAATATTGAATTGTGCGTGAAGGTAGGTTTTGGATTTGTTAGAGGATAGGATAGGTGGGGTGATGGGGTTGTCAGCGATTCTGCTGTTGGTCTGGCGTAGTTAATTTTAAAATATTGGTAAATTTGTATTCTAATAGGAATGTTACATCTAGTTTTTTTTGTTTTATACCTCTTTTTCTTCTAGGACTATCAACTAGGGATTTTATAACTTTTCTTTCGGGCTTTAATCTTTAAATCTATGTTTTAGGTTTTAGTCAACATTTAAATATGCATTAAGTGCTCAACTACGCCACCCTGGGTCATTTATAGTGTCGTGGTTCAGTCGGGTCGTACTGTTCGAGTCCTCTAACAAGTTCATTCTCGTGCGTTTCAGTCTGGTCGTTTGTAAACTTATCGGCCTTCGGTTCTGAGGGATCATCAGGTCCTTGACAGGTTTGTGGATTGTTATTACCCTAGCCAGCTTCCACTCAGCCAAGAAATAGCAGAGCATCAATAGTGAGATAAGTAGAGCCAATAGTGCTATTACCACTTTCCCTGGCATTGGTTTTAAAATCTCGTTAGTCAGGTAGTTATGTCCTGGCTATTTTTTACTGGGTGAGTCCCTTATAGTGATGGTTAGCTCTTCCAGAGTGATTAATTCTATCCTAGTGTCGTTTGGTCCTTCCAGATAGTCCCTGACTGTTCTAGTTGCGTCTCTGTTAAAGTCGTGATCTTGTGGTTCGTCATTTGGTTTGAACTGTTTCTCTAAGACCACGGCTATGGCTTCATATATCTCTGTGCTTTCGTAAACTATGCCATGTTCCCCATGGATTGCTGGTACGGTCTTTCTCCTGGTAGTCGCCTGAGTTGTCGTGTTACTTTCCACAACTTGGTTATTTCAAGTGTAGCCTCGGTGACGCAAGTGTTCCGTCTGTTTCGTCTGATGTCCTTGACTCTCCTCACTTGGGCTATGAGTTGGTTGTAGGTCATCCTGTGGTGTAGGATTCTGTAAGTCTACCAGTCCCTTCTCGCTTCCCGTTTCTGAGCTATAAGATAGTCCCAATCTGGGTATTGTTGTCGGAAGTCGTGTTGTATGGGTTTTCTAGCAGTGTTTACCCTTTAGGATTCTTGCGCCATTGTTGTGAAGAGTTGTAATGTAATATCAGCCTGTTCTATTGAATCTACATCCTATATTTCTGGTAAAATATCCTCTAATATCCACCTAAACATGTCTCAGTCCTAAGTCGCTGTCGTTTGTTAGAGTCCCCTTATCTCAAAGGTAGTGTCCATCTTAACTTCACACAATATGAGATTGTGTTCCGAATCTAGTTTCTTTAATACAATCAAATCCTCAGTGGTTACACCAATGTTGGTCAATGCCACGTCTATGATATCGGGCCTCTGTAGATATTTTGAGGGAGAAAATGTGGGTTCATCTGGGGCAACAACTACGTAGTCGTGAGTGTCTGCGTGGTCTGCTAATATTCATTCGTTCCCGATGGTTACTCGGCTGTTACAAATGGTGTTTTTAGAGTTAAGATCGCCCACCAAAGACAGTTTGTTTGCGTCTGTGATCTTGCCTAAGTCTTGTGGTAGTAGCGTCCTAGTCGGGGGTTTGTATATGGCCGTGAACCGACACTCCCACCAGTATTTACATTTATTCCAGTAGCTTCTATAATCTGGGAATATTGAAATTGATATGGGTAATGAGGTAGATGGGTCTTGATCAAGATAGCCGTGCCACCTCCCCTGCCTTGGGGCCTTATCCTTTCTATAAATAGTGTAGCCGTAAAAGTAGATAGTTTTTACAGGATATGGCAATATCTATTGAGTAAATTTTAAGAAGATCTTCTAGCTCCTTATCTTGCGTGAATATCCCGTTCGCGATCCATATAAAAACCCGAAGTATGTCTTTTGTCACTTCACGTTTCTGTTAGTCATAGTCGGTCGAGAAGTATTCGGACACTTCCTCTAGCAGTATCTTAAGTTTTTCAGTCTTGTCGGTCGCCTCTCTGAGTCTAGTGAGGTATGGTCTGAAGTATGTGAGTATCTTGAAAATATTTAGGTCCTTGAGCAGGTTGATGATATATTTTATATCTGAGAGTGGGGAAGTGGTGTTTTTTTGCTGTGGTCCTCTGTTGCGCCCCACCGTAACATCGGTATAGGAGTGGTAGATGGATGCGGCCTCTGCGGATTGTTAGCTGATGGGCTAGGGAGTGGTTGGTTGGTCAAAGGGACAACTTGACGGGTTCACGGGATGGGGTAGCTATTACCAGTGGTAGGTGGGGGCGCTGTCCGTGTGGGTCACGTCTGTCGTGTGTTGAGTTTATTGTTCTTGGCCTCCAACAGTTGCACGTATACCGTGCACTTGCTGTAGTTGGCCGTGTGTGGGCCCTTGAAATTGATAGATCTTGCCGGTGTCGTAATGTCTTTTTGTTGCAGTTTGGGGTGAGATGTGCTCCGAAACACTTCATGCATCGGGGCATGTTTTAACATTCGTTCTTCATGTGCCCATAACGCTGACACTTGTGACATAGCACAATCGTGCTTCGGGGAGAGATGTAGTGTTCTATCATAACTCTCGTCTGATTGAGTTACCTAACTCCAAATATAGTGGTATGAGCTTCAGTCTTAGCAAGCGAGACCAAAAATGTCGGGAGTAGTGTCACTGTTGGAGTGGTGTTAGTTGCTTCTGCCTTTCGGCTAAACTGGCACACGTCAGTCACTGGATATCCAAGGTCGATAAACTCAGCTTTGATGTCCTCAGGGTCCATGTTTGGTGGCAGTCCCTTTATCACTACTTTCACCGGCTTGTCACGTGGTAGTGAGTAGGTGTAAAACTCTTGGTTCATTTCCTTTAGGAGGGTTTGTACAAGTTTGAGGTCATGGTTTGAGGTGGTTTGTATCTTCAGCCCGCCTCTGATCTAAATTACTCCTGTGGTGGTCTTGGTGTCTCGGGCAAGCTTGGCAATCTTTTTACAGTTGTGTATCCCTACAGTCACTATTGGTGGCAGTCTTTCTTTCTTGTTGGGGTGTGTCTGTGTTGAGGGTGTGTCATTTATTTGTGCCTCGGCGTCCAGTGGTGTGTATTTGTTGTCAAACTTGGTGATAGTTTTCTTTGATTGTCTCCTGTCTATGTTTCTACATTTCTTCTTACGTTTTAATTGGTCGATTATGGTGAATGAACCGTTGCCAACGTGATCAGTCTCCATGTCGGTTGACTCCGGGTTAGCTTCCGAGGTAGAAAAGTTGGCACTTCTGTTTGTTCGTGGTTTGGTGAAGATCAATGTGGGGTCGTTTGTTTATAGTGGTGCCGTGGCCATTTCACGCAGCCCTGACAAGGGAAGGCTAGTGGCGTACGGGTGTGACGGAGAGTGGGGGCTCCCCCTCCCTGTTTTGTGTTGTTTTGTGTTGTTTTGTGTGTCCCCAAGACGGTCACCGGCTGCAAGGTACTGTTTTGCAGCCGGCCGCGTTTTGTGTCTTTCAGCTACTGGTTGGCACCGTTAGGATCAACGCAGCTTAAGAGCCCACACAGACCGTCTCAGACTCTGTTATGAAGGGGTATGGGACTAAATTCATTGTCTGGTGTTGGATTCCTATTTGGTGTCCTCGCAGACTTCTCTAGGAACAGCAAACGAATCTCCTCGGAATCTCGTAGACAAGTTTGGCTCGACGCCGTTAAACCAAGCGTTCGTCTAGGGCCAGGGCATGCCACACAATGATGATTCAACAATGTTGCTCCAGTGTGAACAGTTTTTTTTAATGAAGTTGACTAAGCAATTTTCGAATGTGCTACATCCTACAAAATAGTGCAACATTACATAATACAACACAGAGGTTGCTCAATGTTATACCAGTTGAGACACAGCTTTATGAGACGATTAGCCAAAATTAATACAGCTGTATCTTTTGAAATACAAAAATTGTTGGGCAGAAAGAATTTGTGTGTTTTGTATGTAATATAATGAAAGTGTCTGCCTCTTAACTGTGACGAAGAAAGGTCTTTAATAGGTCTCAAGCTCTCAGCTATGATTTTGAAATATTTGTCAAGTTTAACAAATATTTCCTCGTTACTGAAGAGTTTTCTTTTATTTTCCATCTGACAACTTTCTGACAAAAAATATTGTGAGTTTGGTCTTGTGTTCACTGTTCCTCAGGAGCCTCGTCCAGTTAACTATATTGTGGCTGGCCACCTTTTATATTACTGAAATATATATCTTATTATGAGCCTCTCTGTAAGCTCTCAGTTTATTTAATAATCTTTTCAATACACATCAAATACTATATGTATATTCTTTCACTGTTTCTGCCACAGCCAGTTTGGTGGACAGAAACGTCAAGACAGGAATATGCCAATGGCTACCATGAAAAAAAATACATTTTAATGTTATATACATTTACGTGAAATTTTAAAAATCTCTAGCCCCCTAAATTAACATATTTTAGAAAATTATACATAATTTTTTTGCTTGAGCATTGCGCCTAAAGAATTTAGCTAACGCTTTTAACACTACAAAACCATTAAAATTAAATGCCCGTTAAGAAATTCAGCGAGGACTAAATTCTGGAGATAACTTAGCAATGAATATACTTTACAACAATGTTGGATTATTATTTTTGAACACAATTTTTATATCCACTAATCGTGTAGGCTGTGTTATATACTTGTCCATTTAATTTTTATAGGTCAATGCCTATGTCATTGCAGGTGTCAAACAATTGTTCAGGCACATGCTTTGCAGATAAATCTGATAGTGGTATAAAGGTTACTAAATCATCTCTCATTAAAGGATGGTCCATTATTATTATTAGCACCGCGTCTTACTACCCGTTCGGGTTATACGCACTCACACTAATGTGTAATGGTAGGATGATTGTGAGATGAAATGGAGGACCTACAGTTTTAACGTGGAATCCGAACCACGGTGGAGGCCTGTCATTCCCCACATTCACAAGATGTCTTGTCAGAGGTGAAGGAAGGGTTTGGTACTCAGACAAATCTTTGCCAGGACCGAGGATCGAACCCCGGCCGCCAGCATAGAAGCCTGACACCTTACCCCTAGACCTCACCTGAGGATGGTCCAAATTTGTTGCAATTTGTACACTGTGAGAGCTGCTCCTGACTAAATGCATCAAGGGTTTCATCTCCAATTATAAAGAAACACTCTCCATTGTTGATATTTTTGGATAATTTTTCTTGAATCAGTTGCGCATTAATGATTATAATATCGTTTTTAATTTCTGGGCTGAAGTAGGATGCATTCCTATGGCCATTAAGTATGTGCTTCTTTAGTTTTTCATCAACGTTTGCTTGGTTTCTTCTAGGTTTAAGCTAGCTCTAAAGATTTTGTTCAAAATGTATATTTAGAGAGGGAATGGAATGGCATATAACATTATCTATTATTTTTTGGGTTAAAAACTCATTTGTGAATAGCTTATTGATAACTGATTTTTCAAAAGCTTAAAGTATTTTACAGATGGCTCTAATGATTTGGTTCTAAATGGGTATCTTGGGACTGTTTGTTATAACAAATAATACTGTTTGCTTGTTTTGGGGATAAAAACTCATTTATGGGTAGTTTACTGATGACTTATCTCTCCAAAAATTGAAAGATTTTACAAATGGCCTTAAAGATTTGGTTTTAAATAGGTATCTTAGGAGTGTTTAAATTTAAAAAAAACATCGCATACTTGTTGTTGGAGGTAAAAAAAACTAATTTTTACACTCCGTCGAGATTGAAAGTTAGCAACTTCTAATTCACTGATCCCGCGAGGTATGATATTCCTCCACACATAACTGTAGGATAGTTTGCCTAGTTACGCCTAAGGCCTAAGTTAGGGAAGGCCTTAAGGCTGCATGATGGTAAGACTGTTGGGCTGAGAAAAGAGCCAAAATAACCCTTACTTTGCTACATTTTTCCGGGATTATGA
>CABFVX010011593.1:0-10186 GCA_902151425.1 Timema shepardi | reverse complement strand
TCACACTAATGTTGTGGCAACATGAGTTCCAACTTTCACACTAGTGTTGTGGCAACATGAGTTCCAACTTTCACACTAATGTTGTGCAATAAGTTTAAATAAAACTTAATGTGGATCTTTAAGGAATCGTTCTTGTCTAAAGGTCCTATCATTGTTCACCAGAAGTTGCGTTGTTAGTTTCACGTCCTCCTGATGAGTTCTGATAGAATGAAACCTAGGCCGGGGGATTGGGTCTATAGACTATCTTCGAGAAAGGGCCATTATCTATTATCCAGTGGTGGCAGTTTAATAGCCATATTGTGTTTGTACCAATTCCTCATTCCTGTACCCTCGTCCATATATAACAACATTTACCTCAAAAAGGGAAAAGAGGTTTTACTTAAAGAGTTAATAAACTATATTTTTCAATATTGTAAATCTGCGAAATTTTGAATTAGTTTGACATCACTTGCGCTTTTCAATATGGTTGATCTCCCGGATGTATTCTACGTGGGTATATTGTGTGTAGTATAAAACAATCTTTTGGTCCTGTATTTGAACCCAGACTACTACGTGTAATGTGTAAGTTGTGTTATTTACAGTCGAAGGCGGAAGTGCAGTGTATAGACCACGGTAAACACGTCATTGTGCATCCCACGCAACTGGTGGTGTTGGACTACCTGTCTCCCGAACTAACGAGCATTCCTTCACAGGTACACCAACCTTATCACTTTAGTTTAACACGCCATATTGTTTATTTAGTATATAGGTATTATATAGGGATCTGCGAGCAGAGCTCAAGATTGGGACCAACAAATAAGCTTAGTGCAAGACAGTATCAAGCTCAGCTTAGTGGATAAGTGGTCTATGTACGTAGATCTCCCTGGCAGCACCAAGCGAACAGCTGTGCTCCAGACGGGCAGAGGGGGAAGGGATGCTTACATATTAACAATTCTAAATCTGTAAAGCCAAACATATTTTATCAAATGATTAGGAATATTTAATTAATTAATGTTTCTGGTAATATTAGAGTATATTTAAAAAATGAATTCTATAATAATAGGTTGATTTTTTTTTTAACTATTTAAAAAATGACGGATTAAATATTCAAGATATTATATTTGTTAATTATGGCTTTATCTGCATCTCAATATCATATTAATTAAATTGAAAAATTATACCTGGACTTTGGAATTGAAACCCAGCCAAACTAATTAAGCCAAAGGTCCCGGGTTTGATTCCCGTGTCCAGGTGTCATTTTTCAATCTAATCAATATTTAAAGATAAGTTTAAAACATATTTTATTTTATTTTAAATATCAGTCTCTTATTTAATTTAAAAATATTAAAGCAATATTAATAACTTATTTGTTATTAACACAATAAATATTAAATTATATTTTTGGTCAATCCAAGCTCAACTTGGTACTCGTGAAAATCTCTCTCAGAATAGACTCGATCCACAGACCCCCAATAATCACGTTGTGCTTACTATCAACATTACGTGTCTCCATCCATCTCTTCAAAATGTCGCTATACGGAATGGTTTGTATTTAAACATGAAATATAGATATATAGTTGAGATAGTTGTCTGGCCATCACACTTACCTGTGGTAAAAACAGTTGACACATTGGCTTCACTAGACAAGCAGCCAATCAATGGGAATACTAAGGCTTCACTAGACAAGCAGCCAATCAATGGGAAACTAAGGCTTCACTAGACAAGCAGCCAATCAATGGGAAACTAAGGCTTTACTAAATGTACGTGTTTGTGCTTCCAGGAAATGTAGGTTACCATGTGTTAGGTTGGTAGTAGGCCTCGTACACGTCTTTGAGATATTACATCACCAAGTTAGGGGGGTACAAGAGGTCTCGGTCAGGATAAGCCCACGACAAGTTGGATCATTGCTGTACCACGGAGTAAGCTCCCTACACGGCCCATATGGCCAGTAGTTTAACTGGCCTCAAGCCTGTCCTAATTAGGATGGTTCATTGTTGTTGTTGTTGTTGTAACTCGACAAGTTTGTTTTAGTTCATGTGGCTTCCTTTGTTGACATGTTGTATTAGCCATCCAGGTCCATCTGATTGATTATTAATCATTCGTTTTAGAAAGGATCTCGAAGCCTAGTTTAGGAAAGGAGGGTTTTTGAACCCTTCCGACCCTGGTTGGTGGTCTAAGCGATGTCAGTTTTGTAACCTCGATACGACATTTATGCTGATGCGTGGAAACGTCGCCACACATCAGACAATTATACTAAACACATACCTAACCACGCCATTCTCTACGGGGTAGGCAAGAAACTATGCCTATAACTCCAAAAACAACTCCGCACTCACTTACTTTCTCCACACCTCCCTATCCTTGAATACTCCCTTCTCTTCAACAACGTCCATACACGCTCCTTTATTCTCTTTTTCACACATTTATCTACAACATTTAGACACATCTTACATAATCTACTCCATCTTTTTGATCCACACACTCTACCTTCATATATTTGCCTCCCCATTCGAGCCACACTCATCCTCTCAACATACCCAAACCGATGTAGACCCTTATTCCACGTCGACCTGTTGGATGCCCTTTCAAACCGCACTCCTTCGCCACCCACTCATTACCGACTCTGTCCACATACCTTTCTTATATATCTCATTCTCCTTGCTCTTGTGTTTCTCCTGACAAACCCTCGCTTCACATCAACAAAACAATGTTGGCGTTAACACACTTTTATATACCGCCATCTTTGTATCTTTCGATACTACCTCATTCTTTACAGTAGTCCACATACACCCAACTACTCTCAGAGATGCATTCACCTGTTTATCGAGTTCACCATATATCCTTCACTTATTACAGAAAATTATCCCCATATGCACAACATCACTCACTTGTTTCAACAATCTTCCATACATACTAAGCTTACAATCATTTCCTGATCTCCAACTTATCAACAACTATCACTTTAGTTTTTGAGCCATTAATACAGAGATCCATTGTGTCTGTCACCACATTGAAACGATTTAATGCATTGTGTAAGTCTCTTTCATCGTCAACCACTAATACGGCATTATCTGCATATAACAGCACTTTCACATTCACATTGTCTATTTGTACAACAACCATGTCCTCACAAGCATCCCTTTCACTTATCTATGAACATTAAACAACCACGGGGACATAACATAACTTTGTCTAAAACCCTGTTCAATGCCAGACCAATCACTGAATGCTCCATCCACCCTAACGCACGCTTTACTTCTATCATACACCACTACAATTGCATTTAGTAACCACCAATCCACACAATACTCTCTAAGAACATTCCAGAGCATTCTCCTATCCACCCGATCGTTACGCTTTACTTCTATCATACACCACTACAATTGCATTTAGTAACCACCAATCCACACAATACTCTTTCAGAACATTCCAGAGCATAATCCTACTACGCCGATCATACGCTTTCTCCAGATCAACGAATGCACAATAAACTTTCTTCCTTACTGCCATATAATTCTTACTAACTTGTTGCAATGCAAACATCTGGTCCACGCAAGCTCTACCAGGCATGAAACCACACTGCACACCCCAAATCTTTCCCGCAGATTGTTCATGCATTCTCTCAATTAAAACTCTCCCCAAAACTTTGCCTGGAATACTCAACAAATTAAATGCCCTATAATTCTTACATTCACTTATAATGCCATTTCCTTTGTACAAAGTAACAATGACAGCATTCTTCCTGTCATCAGGAACGTTCAAAATCCCAGCACACACCCAACAACTCACACGATTTGGCAAGTAATAAGGCGTTCCCATGATTAATAATCTCACTTGTAATCCCATCTACATTCTACACTCACAACTTTGCCATTATTTAATATTTTCATAGCTTTAAACACCTCAGCATCGTTAATTCTTTCACTCCTGATAGCATTTTCCCTATTTTCTCTTATGTTCTCCATATTTTCACCATACAATTGTTCAAAATACTCCCTCCATCGCTATTATATACGGTTTTTATCCCAGATTAGCTCACCACGTTCATTCTGATTTCCATAGGTCTTTCCTTGCACTCTTTGTTTCGTTATATTTACCTACTTCCAGAACATCTTCTTACTTCCTTTAATTACTCTGCATTATTTCTCTTTCTATTAATCACATTTGCGCCTTACTATCCTTTACTACTTTCTTTGCATTCATCTTCTTTATCTTTGTCTAAATATCCCACAACTTCTATGTTCTGCTTCACTCTTCACAGCAATCATTCGTTTGTTTGCTTCTTTCTTTTCTCTCGCAGCTTCTTTCATCTCTTCATTCCCCCGTGCCTCTCTTTTTAAGTTTCCCACCACCGCGGATCTCCACACAACTTTCGCGCCCTCAACTACAACTTGTTCTATTCTGTTCCAAGACTGTCATATCATCAGCCTTTACTTCTACGTTCCATTCATGCTCTTGTATTGCGTCCTCACACTTTTACACTTCAGCTCTTACTTGCTTCCTACTCTTGCGTTGCTTCCTCACAGAGTTCCTACCTAGCTCAACTACTGAGATAACATTCAGCTCCACGCACAGCCCTGGTGTTCTTTACCAAACTTCTCAGTCTCTCATCATACGCCACATGTGTTAAAGTGAATATGTTTGTGTTTAAACCATGTTATTGACACAATTAAACCTTTCTCTAAACACAGACTCACTAATTCCTTACCATTATCGTTCCCCCTGTCATCACTACACCTTCTTAACACTCTCTCTGAGATCTCCATCCATTCATATCTTCTAACAATAGAATTCTTTCAGCCGGACACCTATTTACATAGGTACCCAGGAGTTTAGATAAAAGTGTGCCCCACACCAAGGCCTGCATGACCATGTTGTAGTCTGCACGGCCTCCAGGCGTAAAAGGGGCTGTTTAGGTTGTTCCAGGCCTGATGGTATGCCTAATTAGGTATTGGTAGTATTTCCAAAAGTTATTTTGGGCGCCTTACGCCATAACTGTTGGTCACCTTTGATGCGGTGCACAACTTATGGGTCTTTCTGCCCATCTGGCATAGCCCACGTGTTTAAAAATATATTTTTTGATACAATCAGGTCGGGGGTCGTCTCTGACCTCTCTTGGTTTCGATACCCGGCCCTCTGGGTTTGATATCCTCGAGCCTGGCTGTGTGCCAGGTCATATTGTGACAGGCCTCGAGCCTGGCTGATACCAGTTGGTGGTGTGCCAGGTCATATTGTGCCAGGCCTAGAGCCTGGCTGAGACCAGTTGGTGGTGTGCCAGGTCATATTGTGCCAGGCCTAGAGCCTGGCTGAGACCAGTTGGTGGTGTGCCAGGTCATATCGTGCTCAGGCCTAGAGCCTGCCTGAGACCAGTTGGTGGTGTGCCAGGTCATATTGTGCCAGGCCTAGAGACTGCCTGATACCAGTTGGTCGTGTGCCAGGTCATATCGTGCTCAGGCCTAGAGCCTGGCTGAGACCAGTTGGTCGTGTGCCAGGTCATATTGTGACAGGCCTAGAGACTGCCTGAGACCAGTTGGTGGTGTGCCAGGTCATATTGTGCCAGGCCTAGAGACTGCCTGAGACCAGTTGGTCGTGTGCCAGGTCATATCGTGCTCAGGCCTAGAGCCTGGCTGATACCAGTTGGTCGTGTGCCAGGTCATATTGTGCTCAGGCCTAGAGCCTGGCTGATACCAGTTGGTCGTGTGCCAGTGTCATATCGTGCTCAGGCCTAGAGCCTGCCTGAGACCAGTTGGTGGTGTGCCAGGTCATATTGTGCCAGGCCTAGAGACTGCCTGAGACCAGTTGGTGGTGTGCCAGGTCATATTGTGCTCAGGCCTAGAGCCCTGAATTGTAACTTTCCCTTGTTGCCCAACCGGGATAATCTCTCATCCTTTCGTTACCATTGTAGGTTGTATGAAAAGGTTTGAGCTAGCTTCACTAGCGTGGGCTGTCCTTTACCCTTATGGGGGGGGGTGGGGGTGGGGTGGGGAAGCTGTCTTGTCTCACTAAATCGATTCTATCTTATTTAGAAGTAAATAGTTGCAACTAATGATCTTGTTATTGTATCGTAGCTGATGCTGCATTTGTTTGTTAAGTGAAAGCTACCCAAGTCAAGCATCAACAGGGACTTGTCTGTTGTGCAATAATTTCTGGTGTGGGAGCTCTAGTTTACTCCAGTTAGAACTATGTATTGCAGGGCTTCTTGATTGGCCTAATCTGGGCAAACTGGAGGGTGCCAGTATTTTATTTTACCTATGCATTGTTAAATTTGCCACATTAAAGCTAATTTATTTATATGGATCTATATCTTTTGCTTTCACATGGTGCATGTTAACCCTGTTTACATATCCGGGGTCTCTAGAGCTATCTAGAGTTATCTAGAGCCACGATATACTAGGAATATCTCTACTGGTTTCTTCAACTCTCAGCATGGTTTGTTACTGTTGCTCTAGACCTGTTGTATCCTTGTGTAGGCTGTACAGGTGAAGCTGTCGTTGTTGGAGATGACTCACGAGACTGCTGGACTCTTGAAAGAGATGGTGGAGAATCACTGTGTGGTGGTGGAGATGGTGGATGCTGGTGGAGATGGTATCCCTGTGGTTAATATGTACTACAAGCCTCAGGACAAGACTGACAGCTTGCGCTGTATCAACACACTGCTTCAAGGAGGGTGAGACAATGTCACGTGCAGGGGAAAACTACAACGATGATTTATAAAGATATGAACTCTCCAACATACATGTTCTCATCGCCCAGTTGTGACAGGAGAGGGTAGCTTTTACTCCCCAATCAGGTATTAGGTTGATTGTAACAGCAGTGATGTCGTTTCCTTGTTACAGAGCTGTCACTAGCAACTTGAGCGCGTCTCCAAAGAGAATGCCCTTCACTCTGACCAGGAAACCTGGAATGAGCGATGAGCAGTTTTCTGCACTTTGCACTCTGATCACTCAGATGTATGAGAGTTACTCTGTACCTGTGGGTGTGTCTGTCAGAACACACCCAGACGTGGGTGTGTCGCTGAACACTGCCGCCATGGAGAAACTCGCGCTGGATAACAGACCAAACAAGTCCACAGTGGCTCAACATCCGGGAAATGTTCTGTTAAATTCCATCATGTCGTTTAAAAGTGTCCAAGGTCTATTTTCGCGCAAAGAGACCACAAGTACTGCAGCTACTAGACAAGGTATTAATCTCAACGTTCTAATCGGTTCTACACCAGGTAGGTCTATTTCAGGTCGTGTGTGCTAACAATCAGCCGGATATTTCATCATTTTCCCTAAAACTGTTATCTTTCAGATTGCAATATTAACTCTACCCACGTTCACTGTTCTAAAGTAATGGCATATTCTTGAGACTTAATGCACTCCGATCTTATCTATCGGGTAGTACGTTCTGGCACTGTAAGGACGGCGCGGGAATTTGTGGTGGAAGGTCACCAGTGTGAGCAGGTCCAAGTCTCTTGAGTTTGTTTTAGTTCAGTGTAGACTAAGTTTGTAGCTACAAGAACTAAGCAACAGGGGCAGCACGTCAGTTAAGAAAGACTGTCACACTAGAAGATTCACTCAGGGTCTTCCTGTTGACGTTCTTGCGGTATTTATGGCCCAGATCGTAAATCACGGGGTCAGTGTAGCAACTGCTCTGTGATAGACAACACATACAAACAGCAGCGCCACCAAACCGACTAGCGGGGCGTGTGCAGTGAACCACGACGTGCAGTCCCGCGTCCGCCGGTGAATACGTGGGAGTTATTCGCCCGGTCAGGCTCGCGGCACAGCAGAGGTTTCGCCAAGACACTGTTTATTGTAACGATGTTAGAGAACTGAGTTGAGCCTGATCACACGAATATACTGCTGTTCAAGAACGGTTCTTTATTTTAACCGTCAAAAGCAAACCGCCTCTTTTTTATTAATTTCAGATTAGTGCTACAAAATAACGGTGAGTTGTTTAAAATTGTACCCTAATTAATGATTATTAAGCTACAATAGCATGTTGCCGTCAGTGTATTGTATTCTAGTAATTAAGAGACCCATAAAAAGGTCGATAATGGGTCTGACAAGAACACTTTACTATTCAATTAATTCAGTTCGGTAGCCATCTTTTCCGATAGCTCGTCTTTCAGTTCGTCCTCATGTAGGGCGGGTTGCTTGTTAATAGAGACTCCATCATTCCGTGAGACATGTTTCTCACAGCTTGTATCTAGAGACTCCTATCATTCCGTGAGACATGTTTCTCACAGCTTGTTACTAGAGACTCCATCATTCCGTGAGACATGTTTCTCACAGCTTGTTACTAGAACACTAAACTTCATTGTAGTATTTTCTAATCTATAAAACATACGGATATTAAAATGAGATCATTGTACATTACAGCAACACTGCAATTTAACAAGTTGACCTTTTCAATATAACTAATAGTTTGTGTTGGTAATTTAAATATCAATTAACAGAATGAAAACCACACATTCCTATTTGATCATAATAGTACATCTCACTGCTCTTTGCTATTATTGGCTGAAATTGCGAGAAAAATGGTATTGAACAATAATTTCCCTCTCTATCATCCAATAACCAATAAAATATCCCGGTTTGCGAAACATGTTTATATCAAACATGTTAACATCGGAATTAACATAAGTGTTAGAAAGAGATATGTTGTGATTAAAAGCAAATATTTAAAGATAAATAAAAATTTGAGCCATTTCATATCCACAGCAAATAGAACACGTCAACTCAAATTAATTTGGTACAACTTTTAACCCCTGGCATTTTTTATTTGCTGTTTTATGGTGAAATACACATTTGAATTAGATAATTGTACTTTCCGCGAATCTGTGTCTCTGGGTACAATCACCATTTCCCATGAGAAGTGTTTGTACAATTTCCCCGGTTACAAAGTGAGCTAATCACTGCCCCCTGTGTCTCTATCGGTTCCAGTGGCTCGTCACTGCCCTGGACCCGAACCCCTGCCTCTTCCTCCGGTCGGAGGAACATTTGACGTGGTGGTGTTCTCCGCTGAGGACCCAGGAAACTTCGTGGTAACCATATATTGCACACCAGCGCTATCATACATGTGTACATAGTTGTCGGGCACTAGTCCAGGTGGAGGGGGGGGGGGCTGAAACCACACCCTCTCCCTCGAAATATAAACAGAAACCAATCAAAAGATAGTGGGAATAAATTCCGAATTAAAAAATACCGTAGTAATTATTTTCTTTTTATTAACCGTGAATAATAAGATGTAATATACTCAGGAATTCCTCCAAACACGCAGATAAAAATATGTCAAGATTTGGTAAGAATAGAATATTACATTGACCAATGCTTGAATTGCTGTGTGAGTTGATGTGTCACATGTTAGCCTGCCATGGTCCACATGAGATAATATTGTGTTGATGTGGGCAGGTACAAGCTCTCTCGTACAGGCACAAGCTGTGTGAGTTGATGTGTCACATGTTAGCCTGCTATGGTTCACGACCAAAGCCAGAAGATTCCTCTCAGCTGGATCTCAACACGGCAGCACAAACCAAGGAGACTCTGGCTGCTTACCACGCTGGCCAGTGGTTCAGGTCAGTTGTGTTCAGCGCTGTCAACACAAACTTACAAACAACTTGTTTGTTATATCTACAAATTTCATCTCATTTGAGAGATATCCTCTAGGTCTTTGCCCAAAGGCAGTGGTGTAGCTAGAAACTTTGAATGGGAGGCTGGATATTTATATTTTATCTCTAATAAAAACTTCAAGGTTATAAATGTGTCAAATGTCTTCACTAAGGGTTTCAGGCTCAAACATGCTTCATCAAAAAACTAATATTTGAACAAAAAAAAGGGAATATTTAAATATTCTGGCAAATATAATTGGAGAAGAAGTTAGAGATGAGAAGATTTAACTATTTTACATATCCCAGACCTATCAAGTGTAGGCACTAGTGTCTAATAGTAGTGGGGGGAGTCGAACTACAGACGTGCAGGAGTTGTGTCTGTGTGTGTGCAGAGTGAAGGTGAAGCAGTCGATGAACGATGAAGTGTTCAGTGTATATTTCTGTGACTACGGCAATGTCGGCTTTGTAGTGAGGAGCAAGATAAGGACCTTGCGTGACGAGTTCCGGCTGCTGCCCTACCAGGCTATCAGGGCAAGGCTGTCCAGTAAGTAATATGTTCTTTGAACTAATTCACACCACCATTGCGCGACGAGTTCCGGCAGCTGCCCTACC
>CABFVX010011592.1:0-10191 GCA_902151425.1 Timema shepardi | reverse complement strand
GAATGTTTTGGGTAAAACATTCAAAGCCTTGAACTCCATAGCACTCGCTCCTATTGTACCCCCTTTTTTGTATTACCTTTTGTATTTTTTGAGCATCCTCCCCTTTAGGATGCTACAGCACTACAGTTTGTTCCATCTAAAAACCAGCGTGTCCTTTTTGAGAGTCCTTCTTTCTTATATCTTATTTACTATTGTTGTCATGATAGCCAAACCAAAACCAAACTTGGAGGTTCCAAAACCAAACTTGGAGGTTGCAAAACCATGAAAGTTATAAAGAGGAAATAATTTGTCATTACTCTTGGAAACAGATAAGAATAAAATAGTGGTGTACGAAGTTCAGTAGCAGAGACATGGAGAACAAACAGGAATCCAGTCGAGCACGCGTATCAGGGCAGTTCCTATAAATCAGGGAATGCAACATAGAGAAATCTACATGAATACATTAATTAGGACGGAATATTGTTTACAATACAAGTCTTGTCAGAGGTGAAGGAAGGGTTTGGCATTCAGATAAAGCTGTGCCAGAACTAAGGATTGAGCCCCAGACCCCCAGCACAGAAGTCTTTCACCTTACCCCTAGACCGCCAGGTCACCGACTATAATGTTATTAATGTTATGTTATTAATATTATTAAAAGTTATTTATTAATATTAATAACAACTAATTTGGAATTGAATACTAATTTATTTTTAATTTGTAATATTATAGAAAAAATTAATCATTAATACTAGGAATAAAACAGTCATATATGTTTCTTGTATCTACCTAAATTTGACTGTCAGAAGTGACAACTGCTAAACACGTGTTTTTGTAGATCATATGGTTTGGCATAGTGATACATAATTTGGTCTGTTAACTTCTCAAAGCTGACAGCTGTAAGCTTTCAGTCAGCACCAAAGACGCCATGGGACTACTTTAACAAGACTAGGAAAGGCACAACATCCAGTCCCCGGCCGTTAATTTGTCAATGTTAAAGGTAAACTTATATTTTATTCATTTGGAAAACGCATTTAAGTTTAAAACATTTGGAACAGTAGATATTGTATTCCAGATAGATTCTGCGGTCAAAATTTCAGTCCAAAAACACAATGAACAAGTGTCAAAAAAATAGGTTTATTTTAAGTATATTTATAGAATTCTTAAAATATTGTGGTAAGCCAGAAATGGCAAAGAGAGATGCGACCAACTTTTGATAAAGTAATGTCACCACTTGGTAAGCTTAATTAAAAACCCGTATTTTTTATTCTTTTTGTTTGTAGATTTGTTTAGTGAATTTGCAGTTTTAGTGATTTTTTTAAAATCAAGATGAGTTAAACAAATTTAATTTATTATGTTAACATGTGGTGAGAAAAAATCATTACCGGTAAACTTTGACCTGACTCCACCAAAAATAAAAATCACGCTGAGCCACTGTATGAAGCATTAAAATTTCTAATCAAGCCCTATTACCAAGCCCTAATACTTGAATAAATGAAACCTCCTATCTTCTCACTTCTAACATGACATGAGCCACTTCAGCTTTTACAAAATATATCATTAATAGTGGAAATTTCAATCTTTTAACTCCCTTCCTGTACTAGTTTGACGGTGGTTTTGATTAATAAGTTTGCATCCTATTTGCGTAGCACTTCTCATGTTGTAATGTTTAATTTATCCATTTAGTTTTCTCAAGAGCAAATTCCTTCTTGACTGCTTCCTTTCTTCAATAGATTTTATTTCAATAATCAATAATTTCAGTAACCTTATCAAGCATTTTTTGCAAGGTTCAATCATAATGTTCTCTCCAACATACTTGAACAAACCTCTCTGTCGAAACCCTACTAGATCAACAATTTCTAGTCAAATGATTTATTTGGTTCAGTTGATACATTAGAAACAAGCTGTTGTGACCATTGTATAGTGAATAAAGAATATATGAAATTAAAAAAGTATGTTTTATTACAAAATTCAAATAATTAACAACAATAGTACCCTATTTATCAGTAGGTATGTTATTCATCTCTTCCTTCTGAATAAAATCAGTATGATTCTCATGAGCCGTCGCCATATACATCTGAATCAATATCAGAGTCTACTTCACATTCAGAGACTGATTCTTCTGAGAGCCGTATTTATCTTTATTATCCAATAGTGTATCGTCCTCCGAGCCATTAAGAGTGTTGGTCGAAAAAGAACTGCAATACTAAGAATCCATCGAGTCTAAGAAGCACCCCATTTTTAGATACATTTAAATAGTAAAAAAGCGTGTCTTAAAATCAAAGAAATAAGGTAGTTTCTAAATAACATATTAAATTAATAGTTTTGCCTGAAAAAGTTTAAGAATGGTATTAGCTTGAAGGTCAAATAAAGGTATCCCTTGCACTTACCTGCAATTTTCTCATGGTATCTGCAAAAACCTTTTTAAAGCCCGGATCCCATAGCTTTTCTTTGCGATACTTCTCAATGCGTTCTCGAAGATTAGCAGGATAAAGATCATAGCAATTGACAATACCAATATGGAATTGTCCTGAAGGGTTTGTCCAGTCAGTAGGAATCTATGATACAAATAAGTTTAGAAGTGTTATTTTCAATGAGACTTAAAATTCTCAAATACAATGTATTTATTAAAGTTGTTAGTCATAGAGTAAAACACAATATATTTGATAAATTATGTGAATTGTTTTAAATTAATTTTAATTGGACTTAAAGTTTTAATATTATTTATTACATTTCCTATAAGCGCTTCTATAATTTAAATAATGTACGAGGCGTGTCCACAAAGTAATAATGTCCATTTAGATATGACCACCAAAATAGACTCATGCATGAGCAGTAGCATATATTGACTCATCAGCTTTCTGTTGATCCCTTTATTTTAGTTTCATCCTCATCTGATGTCCTGTGAGAGTGATTTAAAATGAGTGCTGTCATAAATAATCCCACCAGTTGTGAGGTTCATATGATTTTTGTTAGCGGAAAACCTTAACGCTGGAGAAATTTATCACCGGATATGTAAGGTTTACAGGCTTAATATTATGAGTGAAAGTAAGGTGAGACAATGGGTTGGTCTGTTTAAAGAAGACGCACCAATGTTCATGATGAGTGTAGTGGCTGACCAAGTGTGGTGACTGACAATTTAGTGGAACTTGTGGACACGAAAATATGTGAGAACCGTTGTTTCACACTTAAGAAGGAACTTTCTTTTGAATTTCCTGAAGTTTTACAGTCACTAATTCCTGAAATGGTGTCATAAAAGCTAGGCTAGAAGAAACTGTGTGCCAGATGGGTCCCCAAAATTCTGATGGAAGCACACGATTAAAGATGTGTGGAGTCAGCTGAAATATTTGCAGCAGAGTTTTGAAAAGGAATGAGATGAACTTTTTTCTCAAATCATATCCGGACACGAGACTTGGATTTTGTATATGAATGTTGAAACAAAACAACAATCAATGCAGTGGCGTCATTCATCCTCCCCAAAGTCCAAAATATTCAAATAGGAATGCTCCATAAAAAAAATCATGGCTTCTGTTTTTTGGGACCAGAAGGGTGCCTTGTTTATTTATTTTCTTGAATGAGAAAGAACCATTATTGCTGCAGCATATTGTGAAACCTTAAAAAGACTCAGACCTTCAATTCAGAACCAAAGACGTGGCATGCTGACATCATGGATTCTTCTTTTGCATGACAATTCTCAAGCCCACACTGCAGATCAAACTGTTGAGCTGATTCAGCAGTTTGGTCGGGAACTGCTGGACCACCCACCCTACCTCGCCCCAAGTGACTATCACTTGTTTTTTAACATGAATAGTGGCTGCCCTCTCAGCGTTTGCAGACGACGATGAACTAAAGAATGGTGTGAATCACTGGCTCAAATCACTAGCAGCAGATTTTTTTGGAAGAGGTATAAAGTATTTGGTGCCAAGATATAAAAAAAAAAAAGTCTCGGGGTCAATAGGGACTACGTGGAAAAATAAAGGAGGTATGTATGTATGTATGTATATTTAGCCCTCCATACAACTTTTCTATCCTTACTAGTTTTTTAATTAATTTATCGGACCTTACTTTGTGGACACACCTTGTATATATTACTTCTGGTTTTCTCTTTTGTAATGTTTTAGTTATTATTTTCTTTTAATGTTATAGAGGCTTACTAATAGTGTGTCCCGACTTAGTTATAGAAACCACCATACAACCATAAGTGCACCTGGTAGATGAAAGATTATTTCCAAAAAGGAAAGGTTGGAATTTGCAGTAACTTAACTGGAGGGAAGTAAAAAATTATGGAAACAATTAAACTAGCTAGTTTGGTTCTACAAGAAAGCCCAGCAGATTCAAAGGAGAAGTGGGCCTAGAAACCAAATGAATAGCCAAAATAAAATTTTTTAAAGTTAAGATTCAAACTTCCTAGACATAGGATAAGAATTTAATGCAGTCAGTAAAAAACTGATTCAAAGTTCGATTTGAAACTATTGAAGAGTTGATAGTGAAATGTGAGAATATTAGAAGCTATTAAAGCAGTCAATAAACTACAAGATTTAAAGACTCACACTTTATATAGTGTGGAGTGGGGTGAGCTAGATAATCTTTTAAGTTCATACTTGGAATGTAAATTTTGTGTAACAGCTCAACATACATTACAAAAATTAAGTTTATTTGGGTCAGATTCGTAGTCGAACCTAGTGCGCCTCAAGTGTGGCTCAAAGCCAAATAATAATATTTAGCACCGCACTCCCCCTTCCCCGCCTAACAGCACCAAACACATCTTATTTGAAATCACTGATATAATCTTATTACATCCAGGGGGTTGCCAGAATTTTTTTACTTGTAAAGGGGTTGCATATTCAA
This sequence comes from Timema shepardi, assembly GCA_902151425.1. Lineage (NCBI taxonomy): Eukaryota > Metazoa > Arthropoda > Insecta > Phasmatodea > Timematidae > Timema > Timema shepardi. The sequence goes on along the minus strand of CABFVX010011592.1, from coordinate 5,367 downwards.
GAAGGTTGAAAAACACTGCCCTAGACCATGCAGCCACTGAAGTAGGTAAGTGTATGTTAAATACTCCTAATAAAAGAGTGCATGTGAATAATACATTGGGTGGTGGGCGTTTATAACTATACAAAATATTAAATTACTATATATTTTATAGCCACAAATACATTTAAATGTTTTGATATTTATAAAAGAAAAAAAACACATAATGCATCCTTTTTATTTTAGCTGTATTTCTTTTCAATGAAATTCTTTGTACAATATGGATGAACAGTTGATTTATATTGACTGTGTGAATATGATTGAAATTGTATATTTCTAAGTGTTTCTGTAAATCAATTACAACTGATTCAACTGAAATACTACATTATATCTTATCTACTATTCAAACTACATACCTTGAGTAACCGGCCACTAACACCAACAATGTTTCCGTCATCGTTGGCTTGCACAACAATAGATGTGTCCACATCCCCTGCTCCAGTGCAATCATATCGTTCGACCATCTTCTTGCGGCCATCACTGGTCATCTTAAAAACCACACACAAAAAAAGGCGAAACATCCTTATTGGTAATTTACCTCAAACAATATAGAATTTAAATCAAATACTGACAGTAAAATAAATGAAACCCACAACAATTTTCAAGGTTATCAGTCGTTAAGTTACTTTCTTTATATACTTGGTACTTTCCACATATATTTCCAGTTTTAAATATAATTTTTACATGGGGTGTGTATTATGTATAAAATAATTAAGTAGGTATTAGGGAAAGTGCCACCAAAATGATGAAATGTGATCTAGCATCTAACAATCATATTCAGGTTAAACCAATGTAAACATATGAAATAGCACCCACTGAAGTGACGCGACATAGTGGTGACTTGACACAAGCCACGTGTCAGACGAGTGCTGCATGTTCCACTGTTTAGTCACATGTTATGGACAAGTTAGTTCATTAAATTTGCTGGACATTTGTTTAAAGTCGCGGGCTCAATTTTTATTAGTAATAAATTTGTTTCTTTAATCATTCTATAAAAGGACTGGAATTGTTCTGGATAAATCTTTAACATTTTAAAAACATTGGGAACAAAACATTTTTACATCAGCTCGCCAAAGAGGATGCACCCAAAAGTGTAATTTCCCGCTATCATAATAATGTGTCTAATAACATAGTTCATTCAAGCCAATGCAACTTCATTATCAGATGCTAACATTATTACTAGAGACAGGATGTTAGGCAAAATGCCTATACTTTATTGTTACAGATATCATAAAAATGACTTAATATAAGTTCATATAGGGTTATTAGGGTTGTGTACAGCAAAGATAATTTTTCTTATTTTTGCCTATTTTCGTGTACGAGGGGGGATCCAAAAGAAACCAGACTTTGGCTCTAAAAAATTAATTTATTAAGTTTTTTACAAAATTCTTTCAGTCTCCTTCAAAGTACTCCCCATTAGATGATAGGCACTTGTCTTTTTTCCCACTGTTGGAAGCACCTCTGGAACTCTTCAACTTTGATATCGCCCAGTGCCCTCTGCGAAGCGGCTTTTACAGCCTCCACATCATCAAAACGCTTCCCTTTTAGATTTTTTCTCATTCTCGAGAACAGAAAAAAAGTCGCACAGGGTTAGGTCTGGCGAATACGGAGGGTGGGGAACGATAGCCCACCCCTGAGAGCCCAAATAGCGGTTCACAGACAAGGCAATGTGTGCGGGAGCGTTGTCATGGTGAAGGAGCCGGTCACCTAATCGCCAGAGTTCTTGGCGTTTCCTTCGCACATCTTCCCTCAAACCTCTTAAAACTTCCAAATAAAAGTGCTGATTAACAGTCTGACCAGGAGGGACAAATTCCCAGTGCAAAATTCTATGAACATCGAAACAAACATTGATCATCGTCTTATCATTCAACCTCACTTGTCTTGCTTTTTTTAGTTAGTAAATTCCTCAATATGCCAGGAAAGCAGAGGTCTAGAGCATTAGCCCAGCCCCCATATATTCCAAAGAATAGTTGTTTTTATAAACATTCAATAATCATCTACAACAATCACAAGTCAGTTTTTTATTGTAGCAAACCCAACTCTTGCAAATGAGATGCAATTACCTTTTTATCTCGTTTGAAAAAAATATTGAACATCAATTACGATATGTAGGCCTACTGTAATGAATTTACACGTAAGCTTACATAACTTTCTAACACAACTAAATGGACTCCAACTGCTGCCACACCCAAGTTTAAAAGTTAGATGACATCACAAATATAAAAGCCCAAATAATGCCTAATGTTTAAAATAATTATTATGATACAAAACTATATACACACACACACACACACACAGGGTGAAAGAGAGAGCATAATTATTGTTCATTCCCACTTAGCTTAATCCAATGTATCATTTGTGTAGCCTATATATTAAAATTTCAAACGATGTTGATTGAATACACAATTTAATTTCCATATAAAACAATATCAGACACCGCTTAGGAACATGAGTCAACATTATAATAATATAATGCAAAGAACATAGGTCAACACAAAAGATAATGGTAGTCAATATTTATGTGTCTATGTTTCACATTTTCAACTTTATTGAGTTTTGTTTTAATTGTATAACTATTCAAAATTATCAAACTCAATGAATCTCAGTTTACTTGATTTGTCATCTTCTTGTGATCATTAACAATAAAATATACAAGTATAATGATAATAAATCAAAAGTGTCTTGAGAACAATAGTTTGTCCCATCACCTTTCTTCTCAACATGTAAGTTAAGAGACCATGTTTTACAACCATAAACCATCTCAACTTAATAAAACCTAACCTTTCACGTGTTGAGAAATTAATAATTTGGTTAAGTTGGCAGAGGTAAATTATTAAAATCGATTTTGATGTTTTAGGAATATTTTAATGGGAATAAATGGATCAAAATAATAAAATAGGACTCAAATAGGTCCAGGTATCAAGATGGTGTAAGGGTAAATAAGGCATTTTGGTGAAAAAGTACTTTACTGTACAGTCTACAGGGTGTCAACTGATTTGGAGAAACAAAAATAAGTGACTTTGTGGTGACCTTTTTGACTAAAAAATTCATTCTGTAAACGGTTGAACATTATACAATGCACTCGCATGCAACAATAAACTTTAACTAGATGGCGAACGTTAACCTTTTCCTTGGTATCACAGTCAAAACAATCAGGCAGCTTATTGCTAGAACATGCCATCATGCGTAGAGGGTAGCTCGACATTCGATGCGTTCGCATTGTTATGATTAACAAGAAATTCAAACAAAAATATTTTCATGACTTTATGACCAAAATATTGAAAATCCGTGACTTTTCAGGGACTTTCGTGGCCTTTTTTGCAATTGGTAGCTTTTTCGTGACATTTGGGACTTTCATGACCCAGTAGAAACCCTGGTATAGATAATAACTTACTGTAAAAAATTGGAACAGAGCGTGCCAAGGATGATATTTGTTAAAAAATTTCTATCATATAGGCCTAACTTAATGGTAAATTTTATATTATTAACAATCTATAAACATAATAAAAGTAAACTCCATGGTGTGAGCCCACAAGCGAATTATAGCGACCGAGTGGTCACAGCTGTTAGAGATGATAGTTCCAACTTTTGTAGATATAGGGTGTCACGTGGGCAACACAATGAGCCCTACGGCCGTTAATTTCATTTTCTCAAAATTAGCTGTTACTTCTCTTCTTTAATCAAGTAAACGCTCGTTTGTTCTCACGAGGCTGAATTTGACCCCAATTCAGAAACATTTCTTCACAGATAAATTTTGGAAGTGTCAGGGATCAAACCTGGGAACTGTGGATCCTTAGCAAGGAACTATGATAGCTAGATCACAAAGGTGGTCACAACAAAAGCAAATAATAACAAAATTAATATTGTAAAATAATTCTGTAGTGTTTACTATTCTTATAATAAAACTCACCTTATTCACAGATGAACATTATTAAGCCTATATAGAACATACATATTTAAAATAATGTCACACCATGGCCCCAAAATTATTTTAATATGCTTTTTATAGGCGTAAATATCACAAATGAACCAAACCTAAAATGTCATGAATCAACAGAGTTTTCATTAAATTTTTGGGTTCTTAATAATGTTGCAATATTCATGAATATGCTCTCAGATCACATCAACGCTATTTTGATGCACAGTCCTATATATTCCTATTTTACTCAAGGCTATCTTGATTCATTAATTCCTCCTCATAAAATATTTAAAAACAATAGTTCAACATTTTTAGGTAAAGTAAAAACTTGGTTGGTATAGTTTGTTATAATCATTAAAAATATTATCACACTCGAGATATATTTTTCCAGTTTTTATTGAAATCTGTAGTCTACTTCAGGTTGTTTCATTAGAATATGTACAGTGTTTATATTATTATTATTAGCACCGCGTCTTACTACCCATTCGGGTTATACCCACTTACGCTAATGTGCAATGGTAGGGTGATTGTGAGATGAAATGGAGGGCCTACAGTTTAACGTGGAATCCGAACCACGGTGGAGGCCTGGCATTCCACACATTCACAAGATGTCTTGTAAGAGGTGAAGGAAGGGTTTGGTAATTAGATAAATCTATGCCCGGACCGAGGATTGAACCCCGACCGCCAGCACAGAAGTCTGACACCTTATCCCTAGACCACCAGGTCACCTAACTTTACTTAAATCTAGAACAGACACAACATCTAGCCCCCGGCAGTTAATTCATCACTGTGAAAGAGGATAACCCACATTTCACCAATGATAATTTTTTTCAGCCATACTGGGAATTGAGCTTGGGATCTTTAGCTCAATAAACAGACACACTATCAACTGATCTAAAATGTTGGACCTTTTTTAATCAAAATAATAAAACAATAGGCCTACTTTTTCACTGACAAGAATTAAGCTTGTTATGTAAAAAAGGACATTTTAGTAGTTGTAAACGGTTAATGCGTTTTAGTATATAGTAGCCAGGCCTACGTTAAATTACCAATGGGTTATAATATAGGATTTTGTAGATTACTCAAATTAGGTGAGATTTCTTTATTTTTAGTTGTGTAGAAGTCTTGAATCAATTGAGTTTACTTTATTTATCATATGTTATATATGCCCTGGAATGATTTTACAGTACTAAATGTGTAAACATTGGAATTTTAATTTTATTCTTATATATAAAGGCTACGAAATATCCAAATTTATCAATATGACACATAAAAAAAACCTAAAATAATCTCGCCCTCAGCGCACACCATTCCCAAAAAAAATGAATTATTATTAGCACCGCGTCTTACTACCCATTCGGGTTATACGCACTTACGCTAATGTGTAATGGTAGGGTGATTGTGAGGTGAAA
>CABFVX010011591.1:0-10193 GCA_902151425.1 Timema shepardi | reverse complement strand
CTACCCCTGTTCTTATAGGCTTACCATCCTCTGTCCAGTCCAACATTACGTCATATTCACACTCTACCCCAGTTCTTATAGGCTTATTGTTGATAGCCATATCTTGAGAAACCCACTGTATTCCCTATTTCGTAACAAACTGTCTCATCGTCTCAGGTCAGTTCGAAACAGACCACACGTCTCTCAATTCTCCACGTGATCTTCCTCTGTCGTACCGCTGTCGGCTTCTTGTGGAATATAAACGACTTCTTTCGTCAAGTGCTTTCCACTTGTTCGCAGTTAATGTTTGAACCAGTCAGTAATAAGGAGACTGGGGGAGAATTGTAAATAGAAGGCAGCACAAAGGACGCGGCAATAAAATGGGTTGGATCGCGCACTGTTTAGAAAGAAATGTTGACTTTGTTCGTATAAAATATTTGAGGAAGATCATTGGTCTAATTAATGACAAAATAAGACATATTATGTTAAGTGCTCCTACACCATAGTTTATCAAAAGGAAATGTATTATTTATGTGAAAGTATGTTTTCCTAAACTGTCTCACTNCCCCATCATGTTATCTGCGTGGTCGCCGGTGTCTCTCAGAGATGAAACGTTTCTGGAAAATGTTCTGGGTTCAAATCTCTGGTGTATTATTGAACCACAGAAAACGGGGTGCAGGAATTCAATATGTGGTTTACAGCACACAAAATAACTGTGCCATTAGTTACACATTCAACCACCAAGCGCTGTAGTCAATGTGTAAGTGTGAGAAGAGAAAATGAATTATTGTTATTGATTTATTGAAACTCATTAAAACGTGTTAATGTGGTAACAGGCCGAACGGATCTTCGTATGAATGTGTCCGAAACTAAGTGGATAGTTTTTATAAGGATGGATCAGGAAATGATTGTCATTTAGTATTGATGTAAACATGTGGATGATTTTGTGCATCTGGGCAGGATGTAGGAATAGACGGTGAAATCAACAAACGGGTGAATGCCTTGAGGAGAATACGAGGATGTGTGCGGACCATCGCAAGGAATGAAGTAGCAAAAGGGGCAAAGATGGCGGTATATAAATGTGTGTTAGCGCTAAAATTGTTTTATGGATGTGAAGCGTGGGTTTGTCAGGAGGAACACAGGAGCAAGGGGAATGTGGTTGGAATGAGAGATAATATAAGAATTGTATGTGGAAAACTCGTATGAGCAGAGTTAGCAATGAACGGATGATGGAGAAATGCGGCTTGAAAGGGAACCCAACAGGTAAATGTGAAAGAAGAGTGTTGCGTTGGTTTGGGTATGTTGAGAGAGGGAATCTGGATACAGGGACGAAGCAAATATATGAAGGTAGAGTGTGTGGATCACAAGAAAGTGGTAGGCCATGTAGGACCTGGATAAATGAATAGGAATATATGGATGGAAAAAAGAAACATTAAGAGTTTTAAGAATAAAAGAGCATGTATGACACGGTGTGTGGATTTTGTTGAAGCTAATGGAGTTTGTAAGGATAGAGAAGTTTGGAGAAAGTTAGTGAGGATGGATTAAGTTCGGAGCATCTTTTTGAGCCACATGCAGAGTTTTTTGCTTACCCAGTAAGATAACGGCGTGGTCAAGTATGTAACTTATGTATGTAAACTTTCAATTTGGGGATGTATCGATTATTAATCATTTGTAAAATATCCAGGGGGAAAACAATATTGTGTTTAAAATGTTCCAACTAACAGCTATGCCCTGATGTGTGCTCCTTGTTCACCCTGAAAAGGATCAAGCTTACCTTGTTTGTTTCCACTATGATGTGGTTTATAATATATGGACTTCGTGTGATTTGTCAAGGTCATAGTAAACGCAGTGTACGGATACCAGGTCTGCAAAGAAATGTCAAAGAATACAAATATTATATAAAAGGGATCAGAAAAACTATCTTAAATATAGTGATAAAGAAAGAGGAGAACAGTTTTCAGGAGAAGGGAAGTTAATAAAAAGTAGAACAACACTAAAAACAACAGAAGAAGATAAAGGAAGTTATAAAGAAAGAAAGACGGCTCGAAGATAAAAACGAAAACAAATTGGTTTTGACAAATGCGAGCGAGTGACTTGAGATGTGTGTTTTAGAAGAAAAGGAGGCAGTACAAACAAATATTCTCCAAGGACAACCTGGTGCCTGGATAGTAGATATATAGTAGTTATTGTACACATGGTATTCCGAGGAATGGGTGAACTGCCGGTATGTTGATATCACTGCTATGTGTTCCTTCTCTCTTTAATTCAAGCGCACTCTTATCCAAACATATTATTAGAAAAACCAAAATACCAAAATAGGATGATTTTATTTATATATTCAGCTATTTTATCTTGAAATATTAATTCATAAAAATAAATATTCTGAATGTATAAGATTTCTTTTCAAATCTGTGAGCAACAGTATTATCACTCTCCATCTATTTCCAAACATAACGTTTAGTTATTGGCGTAGTACTACTCCTATTGGACATTGGTTAGTGCGCGCCATGTGCTAGTATCTGTTTACCTTCAATTATTACCTAGATAGCATTTTAATAATAACTTTTTAAGCCCGTTTGAGTAAACCTGTCCTTTGTTGCTAATCGATCGATCATTTAAATGGTTTTCAATAAAAAAACTATTATTATTATTATTAGGTGTTCTTTCTTACGACAGATCCATTTCTTTTGTCGGAGAACTTAAACCGCAAACGCACCCTACTCTGTCTTCCGCCTCCTCCTTCAGCTCCCAGAACTTTTATCTTTCCTTACAAGTCAACAAATATTTGAGTCCTCCGTCTTCCTAAGTCCCTCTTTCCTCCAACATTTCCTTCTTGTTCTACAATGTAAACACACATTAGACATATCCAATCTAATATTTGGTTTAGTTCCACAACGACATGCTACTGTTTAAATTCGTTGCACGTGGCTGAGAAGGCTATTATAACATTGGAATGGTTGGTTAAATGGCTTACATGTTACAATTTGTTGTGAATTGGAATACATTTCTTGTAAGAAATCCTTAGTGAAATCACCTTATGAACTATTATAACAATTTATATTATATTATGATTGAAATACAGCTCATTTCATAGTTGTAATCATTCATCCCTCAAGCTTCGTCTTTCTCACACACTTAATTGTAGAGCGCTCCTTTATTCCATAATGCGCATTGAATTTAATCTAGAAGTTACTAGATTTAGTTTTAAATGTGATACATTCAAGAAAAACATAATCATTTTTAATTTCAATATATGACGTAAAATATACTTAATTTTATAGAAGTTAATAATTATTGATTTACTAAATAATTAATTTATTAATATAAGTCAACCATGGTCTAGCGCACTACACTCGTGTTAAACTAGACTGCCGATGATGGTAGGATCGAATTTGGGTGGCTTTCCAATCTCCCTCCACGCTAATGCAGTTACACTTTCTTTAACTATAGCCTTCTTCATCCCTACAATGTATTATCGTAGTTAGTATGTAAATGTATAACTTGAACGGGTAGTAAGACGCGATACTACATATACAGGCATCCTCCATTGACCTTGCTTGGTTTCTACGCCTATAACACCGGTAATACGGGTATTTACTAACTACTAATGACTATGAAGGTACTTTATATGGTGAAATTTTCCAATTTTCATTAGTTCGCCGCGACTATTTGAGATACAAAATATATTTTCATTTTAAAGTTGTAGTACTGCTAAAGATAAACATATTTTATTTTAAATACATTGTTATTTTCTGAGCTATAATAAAATATTCATCCTTTATAATTGAGGTCTTTGAGAATGAATTTTTCTGTAACAATGTTCCTAGTTAATAATGTCATAGAGTGTAACAGTGTGTATTACTTCATTTATAAAATTTGGTGTAGTGTTTTTACAACATTGTAAATACCTTATATTTCGCTTCACAAATCTTACGAGTGTTTGGTAATAATGTATGTTTTAAGATAAAAGAGAAAGTCTGTGGGGTGCAATGTACCATTTATTTTAGTTTAAAAGTATCGCCATATCTACAACTTTGCTCCTTGCCTAGCTCATATATACATCTAATGCATGCTTTGGAAAAAAATGCAACGCTCTTAATTACTCACTACGGGGCTCTTAATTACTATCGAAGCCCTCCCTAACACTACATACCCTCATGGCTTCAGGCATCGGTGGATTGAAGGGGGAAGAGGGGGTTGTAGTAACCCACATCATTGAGAGGGACTGAAGGAATTCTCCTCGGAGGGACAAGGCTTCAGTTCTATTCGAGATCACACCAACTAGAGCTCGTTCTATCCTCACGGGACGACTCAATCATTTCACATAGTGTTACAACTATACACACTCCTAACCCGCTCAGAGCTGTTTAAACTGTCACAAAATGTTATATTCTGGAAACTTGGGTCATCATTCCATTCAAAGAAAACTATCTGAACATTTTTGGTAATATCTAAGATCAATTGTTCCATGTTATAATTTATTATAGTTAGAAAAATATATTCACTCGGTCTTGATTTAAGTTAATTCTTCGTTAGTAGTGAAAGAGGTCAAATATAGTATTAGAAGACACTAGATCGAGCCCAAGTGGGGCTTAAAATAATTTTACAACCGCACCTATTAAGTGTGGTAAACATTACCGTTCTTGACGCTAAGTTGTCCTCGGAGGATGAGCTAGTCTCGTCGTGTGAGTTGATACAGAGATGTGTTTGGGAAATATACAAATATACAGATATGTGGGAACCCCCGCATCGGGGATTGACTGGTCTAACGCGCCACACTCGTGTTGGACTGAACTACAGGTGATGGGAAGATCGGGGAGTTGATCTAAATGGTCCCCCCTCCCCTCAATTAAAATGAAGGTATAGTTTCTATAGAACATTACCTTAATCTCCCACAAGCCACTATTGTAGTTAACATATTCGTATAACCCAGACGAGTACTAAGACGTGGCGGGAGGAATAACAAGATATTACAGTCCAACTTGCATAGCTCACACCATTCCATTTGATTTCTCGAGTCCTGGTGTTAAAAACATGTCATCAGATACACACATCTCCTAAACTAAGAAAACGCCACAAAAATGTTATATTTTTATCAAACTCTCCCCTCCCCCCTTTAACAACTAACTACTCTTCATAGTAGGTATCTTACACACCTATATAACAACTCTCCCTGCAGGCCTCTTACACACCTATATAAACTCCTCTCCCTGCAGGCCTCTTACACACCTATATAACAACTCTCCCTGCAGGTCTATTACACACCTATATAACAACTCTCCATAGTAGATATCGTATACACCTATAGAAAAACTCCCAACTACATACATCAGTTTATTAATTAACAATAACACGTTGATGTCGGGCATGGTAGAGTACTTTAAACTCTACGTTTTTCTTTTCAAAAATAGAATTGTTCTAATATTTTATTGAATAGTGTTGATTGATATTATCTGTATCTATAGTCAAAAACATTAACTCGTCTTGGTGTTGTCTCACAATGCCATAACCAACATTTTATTAAAGATCTGTATGGTCTAAGGAGCCTTCCATTCCAAACAAACACAAAAACACTATAAAAATAATATGTTTCATAAGAATAATTGAAGATTATAAAATTTTCAACTGTGGGTAATGCTATTTTTCGAGTCATTGTGTATAACTAGCTAGATAACCGAGTTCTGTGACGTGTCGCCCGTCACTATCTGCCCCTGAAATGCGCCATACTTACAAGTGTGCTGAATAGTATAACATCAAGGCGTTTATACTTGCAATGCCCCTAATCGCGGTACACACGGCTATAGACACTTCACTCGCGTTGAAAAAACACAATAGACGCCTTAATATGTTATGAGCGTGAATTTATTCCAAATAGATATTGAAATGATGAAAATGCTTACGTTGTACTGGCTCACTTTAAGATTTGTTTTATATTTGAATGTTGTAATATGGTTAAAAGTGGATTGTTTTAACCGGCAGAACCTACCGAGCTTTGTTCTACCAGTTTATCTCGTTTCTTATATCACGATAAGTATTTGTTCATAAGACACGGACGCAAACGTTTGCGATTATCAATATCTTTTATTAATAATTTAATATATGGTTCAAAAAGAACTGAAGATTTTGGTAATACTAGGATATTCAAATGTATCAGGTTATGTCGGGCAGGACATGAAGCACAAATGGAAGAATCTAGAACCGTGTTAAGCGTTATTTATTGGCTGGAAGACACAATGAAAAGATACCATCGAGAAGACCAGGATGCAGATGGGAGGATAGCATTAGAATGGACCTAAATGGATCTAACTCGAGATATGGAAAGGGTATAATGAGATGGACTGAATAAATCTAACTCGAGATATGGAAAGGGTATAATGAGATGGACTGGATAGATCTAACTCAAGATATGGAAAGGGTATAATAAGATGGACTGGATATATCTAACTCGAGATATGGAAAGGGTATAATGAGATGGACTGGATAGATCTAACTCGAGATATGTAAAGCGTATAATTAGATGCACTGAATAGATCTAACTCGAGATATGGAAAAGGTATATTGAGATGGACTGAATAGATCTAACTCGAGATATGGAAAGGGTATAATGAGATGAACTGAATAGATCTAACTCGAGATATGGAAAGGTAACTCGAGATATGGAAAGGGTATAATGAGATGGACTGGATAGATCTAACTCGAGATATGGAAAGGGTATAATGAGATGGACTGGATGGATCTAACTTAATACTCTGATAGGTAGCGTGCTCTTGTAGTGGAAGCAATGATTGTTATCAAGTAATCCCTGCTCACGAACATGTGATCATTAAAGCCGACACTTTATTATTTGGGTTGGAATTTTTTGTAACTAATTAAGAATGGCTTGGAAGAAATAAAAGAGATATATTTTTTCTTTATATTACAAGAAAAGAAAATCACTGCCAGTGGTAGCCACGCAATCCATTATGTTGCTACCCCATGTAGCTCCGGGTACTGCCGCTAATTTACAATATATGTTGCGGCGCACCGCGTAGACTTTCTAGCTCCTTTACCTAAATTATACTTATAGCTTGTAAGTCATGTGAAAATAAATAATATACATTGTTATAGAAGCATAATGGAGGGGTGGACATTTAACCAAAAATCATACATAAAATAATATAGACTGTTACAGAAACAATTATTTATGCAATTCCACCCACCCCCAGTTCCCAAAGCTTTATTTTAATATATATATATATATATAGGCCGTTAACTCGGAAAATATTGATTTTATAAAATATTTTATTGGATAAAAGTTGTTCATTTTTTAATGACCCACCAATTTGTAACAGCAAGATATTTTGCATATCAAAGAGTTACGAAGATAGGATAATAATTGAAAATGTCTGCTTAAACTACCCTCTAAATAACTCTCATGGGAAAATGAGACGCGCCATTTTGTGTGTAGTGTTACACAATGTTTTAATATGAATTGTAACAGAAACTGCTAGAGGTAAGAATCAAATAGCCGAAGCGATTATTTGTGCTTTAAGAGAGGAATTCGTCATCTAGATATCATTTCCTGAAAATTGAAAAATGACACCTTGACTCTGGTTCAATTCTCGTGTCCAGGTGTGATTTTTCAATTTTCAGATAATCTTAGAGGTAAGTTTGAGAACAAATAATTTTATTTTCCCAGCCTTACATAAAACTACCCATAATTTTAGGGTTAGATGGATTATTTTTAAAAAAACTAGGGAATCTTATGAAAATCTTGGATACGTTTTTAACCCAATTGGTAAAATAGTTTTGGCTCTGATTTCTGTAACAGGCACGACATTTTAATAACCACTTTTTACTTTGTTTCGACACCTTTGAGGAAAAGTATTGGGATTCTCGAGATTTTTACTTTGTTTCGACACCTTCGAGGAAAAGTTTTGTGATTCTCGAGATTTTTACTTTGTTTCGACACCTTTGAGGAAAAGTTTTGTGATTCTCGAGATTTTTACTTTGTTTTGACACCTTTGAGGAAAGGTTTTGTGATTCTCGAGATTTTTACTTTGTTTCGACACCTTTGAGGAAAAGTTTTGTGATTCTCGAGATTTTGATAAATGCCGACGTTTCACTGCCCCCTAAAATCAAAAAAGTTGTTTGTGCAATGCCGTCTGTCTGTCTACCTCAGACTAGAGCTGAGACTATTTTACCGATTGATACCTGGGGTGTTCATAAGGTCCCCCTGAGGGCTAACCCTGAGTTCACGGGTGGTTTCCTGAGGGGAAAATGAGACATACTCAGTTTCCTCGAAATTCGCCAAAACTATTTTGATTAAACTTGACATTTAGACACTGTTTAATATTATAAACAAGATGGCTGGCAACTCTCGTGAGAGTTACTTTAAGGTTACTTTACAGATGAGAGATTTTCCAATGAGACAATTGACCAATGTACAGTTGTAGTACTGATAAGATAACAATATTTTATTTGAAGTATATTTTATAAAACCAATAGTTTCTGAGCTATAAGCAAATATGTATACTGTTTAGTTAAGTTCTTTGAAAATGAATTTGATTCTTATGTTCTTTGGTGGACAAAGATGTTTCTGTTTTCTCGATGTTTCTGTAACAATGTTTCTAGTTACTAATGCTATTATTATTATTATTTCTAGCTTCGCGTCTTACTACCCATTCGGGTTATACGCATATATACTATGTTCTTCTGGATATATACTATATATGCTATATGTGTAATGGTAGGGTGATTGTGAGATGAAATGGAGGACCTACAGTTTAACGTGGAATCCGAACCACGGTGGAGACCTGGCAATCCACACATTCACAAGTTGTGGTTAATACACGTCTTGTGAGAGGTGAATATGGCGTAAGTAACAGTGTATTTGGTGTAATGTTTCTACAACAATGTATATCCCAAATCTTACGATCTTTTAGTAAATTGTGTCTATTTTAAGATAAAAATGGTTACTGTACCATTTATTTAGTTTCAGGGGGTCGTAAAACGTCGACATCCATCAACATCTAGAGTATTTTTTTTACCACCACAATAGTTCCTCTCTCCGATGTTTCGTGACCATGAATTTCTCATTTTAAATATACATTGGTATAATTGTTGAGCCGTGATTTGTTCCGTCCTTCGCTTCCTCTACCTCTCATCCTGCCTCCCCCTGCTCCCCTCCCCCTACTCCCCTCTCCCTGTCCCCCTCCCCCTCATTAGCAGCTCCCCACACCACAACGCCAAAGGTGCACGGATGTGAACCGAATTAATTTGATTGGTCGAACGATGGTTATAAAACTACCAATAGGATTTGATTTTTCCTTTTGCACTGTTTACTTTTCTAGACTTGCGGATGGGAAAAATAATGAGCCATTTTGTCAAAGACATTTTGTTTTAGTTAAAAAAAATGTCTTAGTAATATATTCATAATTTGTATTTTGAACATTTGAACCTAGTTATTAATAGAGTATTTCATCAGCCCCTTAGTAACTCATTTGACTGTCATAATAAGCTACCTTTCTGGAGATAGCTCTTTGCAAAGGCATGCATGCATACATACATACATTAACAATTACATTTACATGTACATATAAATTACAAATAAAAATTACACTACAAATACAGATCACATTACAAGTACAAATACAACTAGAAATACATTTACAAATACAAATACAATATTACAAATAAAATATTAAAATATTACAAATACAATATTACAATATACATATAAAATATTACAATGTACATATACCATATACATATATCTATACATATACCTATTACATATACATATTGCAATACAATACATACACACATAATCACAACGTTCCCTTACGGGGTAGTCAAAAAACTGTGCGTATAGCTCAAAAAACAAATATTTATTTAATTCACCCTCACTAACCTTCTCCAAACTTCTCTATCCTTACATACTCCCTTCGCTTCAATAATATCCATACACCGAGTAATACATGCTCTTTTATTCTTAAACCTCTTGATGTTTTCTCTTCTTCACACGCTTGTATAAGGTATTTAGCTAAGTCTTAGATGGCCCACCCCTTCCTTTTGGTCCACACTCACTCTGTCAACATGCCCAAACCACCGTAAGACGCTTCTTGAACATCGAAGTAGTAAGGGGCCCGGTATGTTCGGTGACGTAAGAAGTAGACGTCAGTAGTAATGGGTGTGTGACGTCACCGTCACTACTACTGTTAATCATAAGGCCA
>CABFVX010011590.1:0-10195 GCA_902151425.1 Timema shepardi | reverse complement strand
ACACTTACAATTAAAAATTAAAAATCAAACACTTTTTAAGCTAAGTAACAGAAGAGAATTGAAATACCTTGTGTGGATGATGATGACGAATTTTCCATTGTCTTGATTAATCAGGCGCGCGCGTAACTTGCTTATTCCACTTGACGAAGAAGAAGGCAGGGGGGTTGCTTGAAACTCATCTCTATATATATGAACCAAAATCTCCTTTCACCGGAGAACCCTACTTTCTAATTTACAGCGAAAAAAGAATCGGAAAAATATGAAAGGTCTAACCAAATTCTTGTGTAATATTAGTTTTCAGCCGCACTTATTGTGTGAAATATTAGTTCGGTACAGTTAAAATTTTAAAAACCGCACATTTGTTTAAAAAAATACCCTCGTGACATTAACAGCGCTCGTACAGGCTTTCTAGGACTCGTAGCTACGTAAACTAGCTGTGTTTAGCAGCTGTCACTTCTGACAGTCAAAATTTAGGTATAAACCTAAATATTGCAGAACAAATATAATATTAATTGACAAATCGAACAGCTCCCTTCATTTAAAAAAATGTTTTGGCATACAGCTAAGATATATTTAAAATTAATTAGTAATATAATTAGCACCGCGTCTTACTACTCCGTTCGGGTTATACGCACTTACGCTAATGCGTAATGGTAGGGTGATTGTGAGATGAAATGGAGGACCTACAGTTTAACGTGGAATGCGAACCACGGTGGAGGCCGGGCATTCCCCGCCAACATTCACAAGATGTATTGTCAGAGTTGAAGGAAGTGTTTGGTAATCAGATAAATCTATGCTTGGACCGAGGGTTGAAGCCCTGCTGTCAGCATAGAAGTCTGACACCGTACCCCTAGATATACGAGTTGCTTTCACACAAGAACAAATATAATATTAATTGACAAATCAAACAGCTCCCTCCATTTAAAAAAACTGTTTTGGCGTACAGCTAAGATATATTTAAAATTAATTAGTAATATTATTAGCACCGGGTCTTACTACCCGTTCGGGTTATACGCACTTACGCTAATGCGTAATGGTAGGGTGATTGTGAGATGAAATGGAGGACCTACACTTTAACGTGGAATCCGAACCACGGTGGAGGAAAGGTTTGGTAATCAGATTAAATCTATGCCGGGACCGAGGATTGAACCCCTGTTGCCTGCATAGAAGTCTGACACCTTACCTCTAGACCGCCAGGTCACCAATTTTTAATAATAATAATATTTAGCACCACTTCTTACTACCCGTACGGAGTATACGTTATGTGGTAGTAAAATTGCCATACTACCACCAGGTATTTAATATATATTGATTTTACATTTATTGTAATACAAAAGAGGCGGAAAGAAGCGGAGTTAGCCTATATATGTAACGTAAAAGTTAAGTCATATATATACTAAGCTCATTTAGACTGTATACAATTATTTAGAAGTGTTCGTTAAACGGAGTTCCGGATCTATGATAATTAGTATCCCCCCCTTATACCTTCCCCAATATATAGAACAGCCTCTCTGATAATTAGTATCCCCAATATATAGAACAGACAGTGACTTGGTACGGTTTCAAGTGTGAGCAGTTTTCTACTCTCCTTTTCATCCAAATGCGGGTACATAAAATTCCACATCTAATATCGGCTAGCCTGTGCAAGATTCCGATCTTCAGGATTGCTAGATTCCTTAGAATATATCAGCACTGTTGAGGTAATACTTTTAAATTAGTAGAGTGACATTCTTACTTAGTACAGATGGTGGAGATTGGATCTTAAATGGGTAAAATTCTCTCTCTCTTCTCGAGTTCACCTGTGGTCAATTCCCTAATGAGCATATTTCAAATTGTAAAAGCACGCCATATTGGCGGGTGCGCTTGTCCCCAGACATAATTTGCTGAATGCTTGTAAAAGAATGTATAACTATCTCTCTCTCTCTCTGGGTGTGAAGGGAGGTTTGAGACTGTGATTTAATCTTTGTCGAGTGGGTAGCATCGATGATTAAGACGGCTAAGGAATCGCCTGTCTGTGAGGCATTAGCATGTCTGTCCACAGAGCCATGTGTTCAGGCATCGATTCCCTGTACGACTGAAAATGCAACTATTATCATAAAAAAAAGTATGGCATAGCAGGTTGATAACATAGACCCTATTTGATAAATTTCGTCCCGAACAGATGGGCATGCTGTCTAAACGTCAAGCTCATCTAATACAGTTTGTCAGTGAAGGGAGTTTGGAGCTGGAATCCCCGTCAAACGTAGCAAGCATGAACTTTACTAATAATTGGTTTCTTCTTCTGCTCCACTTTCCCACAAATTCGGGTACATTTTATCAACATTCTACTTTACTCATAAATTTTGTGTAAATAAATACATCTTGTTCCGACCGGTAATAAGAAACGAGCAATTTTTTGCCTCTCTTAGAAATTAAACCGCTGTAGTTGATAACATAGACCCTACACATAAAATTTGTACAAAAGCTATATTTACGTGAACTTTCTAGACACACAGATTATATCAGTACGCGACTCTCAAACTAACTTAGCTATAGAACAGTAAATTCATCACCAGGGAAAAGCAACCCCCACGCAACGATATATAGAAAGTTGAGCCCTGTACCCACAACTATTTTTTTGAGACGGCCGTGAGTGGCTCGAATCCCGTAGAGTGTACTGCGGATGATTTTCCGCTCGCAAACGTGGATACAATTACCATAGTTCATTTTGCTCGACTGGGTATACATTTATAATAATAATTTTTTGTATACTTGTTTGATGGTTGCATGGTCTAAGACGTCACTGACGGGAGGGGGAGAGCGACGTTTGAGAGCGTGTATCTAAGCTCGGACCGAAGAAACTCTGGAACAATGGACGGACGTAAACCTACTAGAGTATTACTTGTTTAATCCTAGTCAATCCGTATATGGACTTGCCGCTTAAGGGACGCTGTTGGAATCAACTCCCTGTAGGGTATACAGTTGGTGGAACACCGGGTGCTTGTGACTTACGCGGTCACGAGGCAAGTTATGACAGGCGGGTTTTAATCCCTGCTTGAAGTGTATGGTTTCCCTCTTCCACCTTACTCCTCCCTGTTCAAATCTCAGTCAGGTGAACTAGGGTGTTTTTCTACACTCCCTCCTTGCAACTACCTGACACAAGAAATTTAAAAGTACTTCAGCTCTTTGTGTTTTGAGTGCTATAAATTATACTGTCTAAAGATGCCCAATGTTGGGTTGGAACCGGTTCGGAAACCCCTGATCCCCCTAGCACAGAAGTCTGACACCCTAGACCACCAGAACACATCGCTGTCCAACGAGGTTTTTTTTCATTCACCCTGGGTTTCCCACCCTCCCTCCACGCAGATGAAGGTACATCGTCATGGACGATTATCAAAATTTATATATTCTACTTTTAGAATACTTCAGCTCTTTGTGGTTTAAGTACTATAAATTAGACTGTCTAAAGATGCCTTATGTTGAGTTGAAACTAGGTCGGCAACCATTGATCCCCCCTAGTATCGAAGTCTGCCACCCTAGACAGCCAGATCACCAAGCTGTCCAACGAGGTTTTTTTCATTCACTTCTGGTTTCCCACCCTCCCTCCACGCAGATGAAGGTACATTCAATCGAGGAGGCCCTTATCCTTTAACACCTAATATGATTTCGGCACTTATTTTTTTATTACGGGAAGGTAGGGGTTTGATTCCGCGACAAGTTACTCGGGAAAATTGAGATACATTCCTTTTGGTACCCCCCTAGACCACATCGCGCTCCCAAACTGTCCAACGAGTTTTATTCGCCCTGGGTTTCCCACCCTCCCTCCACGCAGATGAAGGTACATTCAAGCGAGGAGGCCCTTGTCCTTTAACACCTAATATGATTACAGGCATAGGTAAGGTCGGTGTGAGAGTGGATATGATAACTTTTCTATCTTTAAGATAAGGCTATTTCTATTAAAATTGGACTATACAGGAACACCCCCCTCTGTCCACGTGGTTGAGAGGTGAGTCTGACGTTTAGTCCATGTACTCGGGAGTGCTGTGGCAGGGTGTAAATATTCCAGGGTATTTCGCTTTTTACACGCTGTTTATTAGAAACTCATTGTTCTTTTACATGATCAATAATGCATTTGAAATAAAATAAGCGTAGTTTACTTGCGCCAATTTAATATTTTGGGTAATTCTTGTATATTAGAACCGGACAGGTAGTAAGAAGTTGTTGTGCTAGATATTTGAATTTTAAAAGGGGCAGTTCAGAAATATTAATCTCTAAAAAATAACATTCAACAGGCATAGGTAATTACAGGAAGGTCGGGGTTTGATTCCGCGACAAGTTACTCGGTTCTAATAACTTCCAGTTATACTGACAGGGATCAAAACCCGGATTCCTTCCCATCTTTAGCATGCAGTTGAGCACTGCACATGAACATACATGTCCACTTTCAGCTAGATAATAATTTTTTATTAGAACCGATCACTCTCCCTCCAAGTGGATGTGTGTGTGAGAGTGCTGTCATAGACTTGGACAGTGGAGCTTAAACATGTCCACTTTCAAGCGAAGTAAGAGCGAAACTGCCTAATAACGGGAATTTGTCATGCTCGCTTGCTGTGCCTATTTTGAGCAGAGGTTATTGCCTGGTCAGTCCCCCCCCAGAAGGTAATGACCGGGGAGGGAGAAACCCCAGGATGAACAACCCCTGCTCTGGGGGGAGGGAAAGGGGGGTGATTCATGGCAGCAACTCGACACTAATGATTACTTCAGAGAGCTCCAGTGGAACAACCCGGCTCTGAGGGGGGTGGGGGAATTCCAGTGACAGAAAAGTGAAAGGGAGAAATCGTGAAACAGACAACCTTTTGTACTCTCAGTCGATGTGTTGATGTAAATGAAAGATGTTCACCCCCTCGTGTCACAAGGATACACGCATGCTATGAACCGTTTATCATATTCCAGTCACCGTCAACCATGTTCTAAACTACAACGCCCTAAAACTCCAACACCTCTATCCTACCAATTAATTAATCAGCAAGAATCCACACCACTGCTGCATGGCAATACTCGTTATAGCCCTCGGCCTCTATAGAGACAGGCTCTAAACGATGAATAAAAACTCCAACACCTCTAACCTACCAAATAATTAATTAACAATAATTAATTAACATCTATTAATAATTAATCTGCAAGAACCAACATGTAGGAGTTGGTTGGCCAGGGAGGTGGTAGGGGAGGAAGAGGGGGAGGGGCTTAGGAGGGCCAGAGGGGAGGGGCTTAGGAGGACCAGAGGAGAGGGGGAAAACCAACAGCCAATCAGAGAGCAGGAGGCGTGGTCACGTGACCAAATCTGGCCAATCAGAGCTTTGTACCCATAAATCAGTATCACTACTAGTGTCTGAGCTCCGTCACATGCTATGGACAAGGTCACAGTGACTACACAGTGTCTGAGCTCCGTCACATGCTATGGACAAGGTCACAGTGACTACACAGTGTCTGAGCCCCGTAACATGCTATGGACAAGGTCACAGTGACTACACAGTGTTTGAGCTCCGTCACATGCTATGGAGAAGCCCAGTGTGTCCGGGCGAGTCACCGCTTATTATAGCCTCTTTTAGTTTCAATAGAAGCGTTCACCTGATTTGGTGGTCGCATGGTCTAGGGCGTTACTATTGCAATAGACTAGTCCAGCGGTTCCCAAAGTGTGCTCCGCGAATCATCTCCAAGTGCTCCGCGAATAGATTGGAAATAAAAATAAACAAAATATGACAAGATATCCAAAACTGTGAATTTGTTCATCTATGAACTGTGTATAGGTAGGTATTGGGTAGACATTATTTACAGACTGCACGCGGCGAAACCCGACAGAGACTAGAGGCTGCTAGTTCACCGCGTCTCTGTGAGAACTTCGCCACGCCTTCAGATACGATTGTTAGCTTCAACACCTTTCCAGAATTTTCTGGAAAGTTTTTATTGCATATTAAAAACTTGTGTTCCTTCGCAACTTCAGTCGAGAGCTGAAAGAAATCAAGTAGCAGTGCCATGTTATTTATTTGAATATCGGAAAAGCCAACCTGGCATCAGAGTATGAGTGCTTGAATGATTTGATAACAGATTCTGCAGTAAAATAAAATTTTGCAACTAAAAAGTCACTATCAGAATTTTGATGTCAGCTATGAGACGAATTTGAAGTTTTGTCATATAGAGAGAAAATAATCCTTCTTCCCTTTCCAATAATGTATGTGGATCAGGATTCTTTGCCTATGTGGCTAATAAAACAAAAGATCCCGGCTCAATGCAGAGTCATATGTTAGGTTGCAGTTGTCCCAAATTCAACCAGATATAGTCACATTGTGCAAATCAAAACACAGTAGTCCCATTTATCTAATTGGAATTCAAGTTCGCGGTCTGTACTTTATTGGTCTATTTTTTTCAATCATGCAAATGGTTTTAACACTATCTGTGTGGGTAATATATTGTGGATTTACAATACCTGCTTTGAATTTGTTATAAAAAGTGTTGCTTTAGGCTATTTTATGTTTTTTGTTGTTGTTTTGCGTTACGTAGTTAAGTTCCTAATTTATATGAAATTAAGGGATAAAATAACATTTGTAATTCAATAAAACTTTATGCTTAACATGCCCAAATGCGTAAACATTCATTTCAATCGTGAATACTGCTTTAATTTGGTATATTATCTATTTATTTAGAGTCTATGTGAAAATATTGTCGCCCTTATACCAAAGACACTTGGGTGCAAGATAGTTGTTTTGAAAAAAACATATTTAAAATTATCAATAAATCTAAATAGGAAAAATTAAGTTTAGATCAAAATTTAAGCTATTTAGAAATCTAAGCATAATTAATGTTTTTACTATACGATAAACTATCTACTAACTACTTTAAAAAAATGCAATTAGCTAAAAATATCAAAAATGAATGCGCATGCCTTCAGCGTGAAGTAAACTATAGTGCTCCGTGACCAATTTTTCTCCGTGATTCAACAAGTTTGGGAACCAACGGACTAAGATTGTCAATGATAGGGAGATCGGGATTCGCATCCTGGTTGGATGCACTGATGGTGGATTTCCCTAAATAGTTTCCCACTCTCTTTCTCCACACAAATGTATGTACACATCTTTTAATTTACACCCTTCCCATTCCTAGCCCATTAGAGTAATTAGTACATGTGCGTATAGCCTGAATAGGTAGTAATACTCTGTGCTATAATAAAAGGATCGTTCACACTGGGGCATCGGTGTTCTAGCCATGAGTTTAGATTTGTCTTACATTAAAGACTTTATGTGTAATGATAATAATTTATGTTTCTCCAGCCAACCACATAGCACAGGATGTGCGTGTAAGCGTTTTGCCTCATTCTATTCCTGTTTAGAGGCACTAGTAACAATAGTTCCTCATTGCTTGAGTCAATTTTATATAATTGAAAAGTAATAATAGAAGCCACTCAGTTTGTAAACAATGAAGCTGGGGCCTCAGTGTGAAAATACCCTAATGCCCGTGATTTCAGTGTGATGCAAAGTTATGTTTATACCCAGGGACGATTATAGTAATGCCTTTCTCCAATAATACTCCGTCCACAGAATATATAAACCTTTCTTTTCACTGTCAAAGTTACTATTAGTATGATAAGAACACACTCGACACAGCTGCAGCTCTGATAACATAAAATGAACTCAAATAAGAGTGATAAGCAGGGACCAGACCTTTCTTTTTTTATCACCACATCTTACTATCTGGTCAGGCTATACACATTTATGATAATTACTCTAATGGGGTAGGGATAAGGAAGGAAGAATCCTAGAGGTAATTTATCCTCATTTGCATGAAAGAAGAGTGGAAAAAAAGTTATAAAAACCACCTTCAGTAGACATGATCAAGATTCGAGCCCCAATCTCTCCGTCACTAGCAGACCACGCTAACAACTCTAAAATAAATTATTTTAAATTTACGCCTATATAAAAAACACAAAAATGTATCAAAACTCGCAATTAATGCAGTCTACTAAGTCTAACACGCATTTTACTTATGGAAACTAAATAATATATAGGCCTACCTAAAAGCTTTTGATAACTACTTTTACATTCTGCTAAATATGATATTGATTTAAATATCGGCTTCGGAAGTAATATATACCCCCTTCCAGCTCAACCCTCTCTACAGCCTATTTGCATGATCACCGGGTCTACTTAGCACTGCGTCTTGTTACCCGTTCGGGCTATACACTTAAGTACTAATTACTCTAATAGGTTAGGAATTGGGAAGGTTGAATATAGAGGAAGTGAACCCACCCACATTTTCGTGGAGGGAGAGTGGAAAAACATTTAGTAAAAGCCACCCCCAGTTCACCCGAGCGAGATTTGAACCTTGATCTCCCCGTCCTCAGAAGTCTAGCTCAACACGAGACTTGCGTGTTAGCTATAACTACGCCACCGAGGCGGGTATTATCACCAGGAATGTGTATTTTACAACCAACCAAACAAAGAGAATACAAAGCTCATGGTATACGTTATATTCTCATTCAGACAACTGTGTGTTGAAAAAGAATATGAGGGAGAAATTTATTCATGCATAATTAACATAAATGCCTAAAAATTACTTAAAAATGCCTAACAAATGCTTTAAAAAACACATAAAGCTGTCACAGCTGGCACAAACCAAGAAAATATCACCTAAAAACCCAAAATTACACATTAATTGCCTAATAAATTATTTCCATAACCAACTAATCATGAGCAGAATTTATGTGAACATGAGCATTGTCATCAAAATCCGGGTACTGGTGGTAAATGCACCGCTGGCTGGTGGTGGATTAACGCTACTGCTTCAATAGCCGACCAATTGGTTTGGGAAAATTAGATATATAGTAAACACCCGACTACAAGGGCACCCACGTGAGTTTTCCAAATAGGAGACGGATTGGAGCTTATTTTCCGGGGGGGTGGCCCCCCTCTCCTTCCTCGAGAGAAAATTTCAGGGATATAATTTTGTGGGAGGGAAATTTAGACCATCTCAACGTAATGTTAAGTTTCGTGAGCCAATTTTCGTCTCAAAGGAAGTTTCTGAAAAACTAACACAAAATGAAACTTAGTTATGGCTGAACCGAGGGAAAAGAAACATTATATTTTTCACGTGTTTTTTGAACAGAACCAAATGAAAAAACGGCTGTTGAAGAAGGAATGGAAGGAAATCTACATTTTATCCTTTTCATTTGTTAAATCGTCTATTGATGAGTCAAAGTTGTTAGCAGCAAATAGCAGCCAAATCACAACTACACACTTTAATTTTTTCATACGAATTCACAAAAAAAAAGTAAATATTGCAGAATGATAAGGGGGCTAAGGTCTCCCTTATCACCCGTTTAGGGGCTCCCATACCCGACTACCCGTACTCGAGTTATCCGGTTTGAGAATTATCCGTGCATGGTTATTCAAATTATTGCAGTACAATAGTTGTTTTCGTATTTTTTAATAAAATAAGTATCTCAGCAGTAAACGTGGAACTGTGAATGAAGCTTAACACGTTAATCTTACAATGCTACATGATGCCATAGAAGCTGTACTGTAATTTTAATGCATACATATGTAACTGCTATACAGAAATGATTATCAATGTTATAAATACATTTCATATGTCTTAAAGGAGGGAAGTTGTTTATTTGAATATTCATATTTTTCAACTATCCGTGCATTCTTATGCCCGGATTGATAACTTGTGAGTTTACTGTATAACTGTAGGAACAACTACACATCACTTGCAACTGTCACCAATATTACGGCGATAAAAACCTTTATCATATAACTATTATAATATATTATTTGACATAAACTGACTTTATTTTATTTCTTCTTCATAATAGCTCAAACAAACTCAGTTTCACCTGGTTGTCAAATGTACACTCATAAGGGATTGTCCACAATTAAAATATATAAAACTAGCTGCCCATCACACCCGCTTCAGTGGTTGCGTGGTCTAACACATCGCTCTTGCAGTAGACTGGACTGCTGATGACGGGAAGATCAAGGTTTTGATTAAATAAATGATTTGGATAAAGATTCATATCATGATACGGATATAATCACTTTTTGTTCGCATCCGTGTTTTAGTTGACTAAAGTAGTGGGGGGGTAGGATGGCTCCAACTTGACCTTTGACCTCATTTCAGGTCATTTTGAGTCATTTCAGGTAATTTGAGGTACCGTTATTCC
>CABFVX010011589.1:0-10197 GCA_902151425.1 Timema shepardi | reverse complement strand
CTCCTTTCACTGGTGAACACATCGTTTAGGGGATTGAACGCGCCGGGGATCGAGCTTGCCAACCCGACGTCATGAGAAAATCAATATTCCCTTTTCACGAGAGAGAGAGAAAATCAATACTCTCCTTTCACTGGTGAACACATCGTTTAGGGGATTGAACGCGCCGGGGATCGAGCTTGCCAACCCGACGTCATGAGAAAATCAATACTCCCTTTTCACCCCCTCACCACATACACCATAACACCATAAGTGTCCTACTATATATATATATATATTCATTTCCTCCTCCTGTAAATATGGGTACATTTACTCTAGAACTCTACCTTTCTCACCTCTAAACTCTTAATGTAAATGTGCAAATATCTAGGATGTGTAGTAGTATCCAGTTTACAAAAACCTATTAAAGTTATATTCTCAAAAATATCATTATAGATAAAATTGGAGAATATATTCCTATAAAACTAATTTTTATTGTATTAAGTACCTATTTACTGATAAATTTTAATTTTATTGTAAATTTTATCAACAAATAAAAAATGTATTTCCTTGCTTACTATCTTACCACTCACTAGTATCGTCCCAATATTAGCACTATTAATTAAGGGATGAGTGAGATATGACTCAGGAAGTGCACCCTAATTTTTATCAAGGTCGATTGAGAAACAATCATAGAATAAACTACCTCTGTCTACCCGGCCGTAATTATTCCAAACTATACCTCCCCCTTACTAGTAAACCAGACAAGATGGGACTGACGCCTTTGTGTGGCTACTGGTTAGTGTAAGATTTATTTGAAATAATGAAATTTATTCCAGAAATATATATCTTTATTATCTAGTATATTTTATCCTAAAACTTCTTACTTCAATATCTTACTGACTCACTTGTACCAGAGTTTAGATCTTTTAAAAGATTGCTATAAAGTTGGTCTATATACAGGTGTTAAATAAATAATAATGTTATTTTATAAAATTAAAATAATCTATTTACTAAGTATATTTATTAAATGGCAAAAATAACTATAAGTCACCATGTATTTACCTTGTGCGTGATGACTTACTTAGCTTGTTAATCAAATGAAACAATAAAATAATCGAAACCGACAACTTTTTCTAGGCTGCTTTTGTATTCTGAAATACGCATATTATTCCCTATTTGTCCGGACATTTTGTTCTAATAGGCTTAGCTCGGTCGGTAGCGTGTCTACCTACTGAGATAAAGGTCCCTGGTTCGATTCCCGGCACGACAGAATAATTGCCATGAGTGAAATATTGGTTTACACTTTCACATTGTTAAGTTAAAGACTGGGGACTAGATGTTGTGCCTGCCCTAGTCTTAAGCTATATTATAGGCCATATAAAGCAACGACAGGCCTAGCAAGCCGGTAACTAAAAGTACATAGCTTTAATAAAAAAAGTGACCAAGGCCACAGGCTGGAAACAGCAATGGATGTAATAATGGGTAGAGATAAGGAATGTAATAATTTATTAGAAGTTTAATTGTATTTGATTGGTTGGAGGGTAACACACACACCTCATATCACCCAGCTTAGATTTGAGGTTCAACCTCTCGTCACTGTCGAATCAGACTGGCTGAAATTGACTCCTTTATCAGCTTAACTATCAACGCGGACCCCTACGTCCTTTAATAAAACTGAACAAATAATATGTGAAGTTACACCATATTTATAATCCCAAAGTAATACATAAATTATAAACCATACTAAATTCCGGGATGGCTTAAGGTCTGGGCGAGGGCGGCTGCCCGGAGTGCCAGCTTAACGGGGGAGCCAAACAGAGCACCAACCTAACCTAACCTAACGTAACCTGGGCGTCAAAGTTGAGATTCTAAGCATAACAATCGTTCATTTTTTTTAATAATAAAACGAATTAGGACATTTTGGTATAGTTTTTATGGCGAGTAAAATATGAGATAGTGCCACTATTAAAAAGTTATTTTACGTCCCCCATCTTGAAAAAATGGTGCTCTAAAACTGTTTTTTATTATTATCTCGTAATCCGTTCATTATATCAAAGTGTTGGTTAAAACAAAATATAAAGAGGGGAAAATATATACAAAACATATTTTTGTAGGTTTATTTGTAGCATTAAGGGTTTTCGTATAATGTCGCAGTGAAAAATTTCTAGTATGATTACCATTTGTGGAGTTTCCCTTCTAATTATGTTCCTATGAAGGACAGGCTAAGTTAGGTTTGAGGTTGCTAGGTTTGGGACTTATTTTCATATCATGCCTAGGCTACGTAAGGCTTAGTGATTATTTTCATATCTTCCACTATCCACCGGTTATAGAGGCGCTCAAAAAGCAATCCCGCTCGGACACAAAATTTATCTCGAGCCGCCCTTGACTAAATGTTGGATCTCTGTTGGAAATACCCAAGGTGTGGTGGCAAGTGCCGTTGTACCTCCCTGGGGAGGCCTTGTAAACACGAGAGAATACTCTGTAAAGTTGGTAGTCCACATGGCTTAGTGTCATGTTAGTGCACGGTATTCATGTTGTGGCAGCTAGCAATCAGCGGTAAATTAATTAGAACTCCGCTCATACCACAAAGCGTTGTCTAATGAGGTAGCTAACACAGTGGCTCAGAACATCGAGCAGATACAAACGATGGACTCGGTTTGGTTACACTTATTTGCCTGCTAACATACAAATGTTTAAAATATGACATTAAAATATTTTATTAAATTAATGTCATCAATATTACAGATGCTTATACTCATACCAAGAATCGTTCCAGAAAAAAATAAAATAAATATTTATTTAATAAATAAGATATATTTAATCATGTTTAAAATCATTTATGAGTTGTGCTCGAGTCCAGAATCATCATGATATATAATACTTGGGTTGGAATCATTGTGGGGGAAATGTAACCTATTAGTTCCTACGTGTGACGAAATAAGTTGTAATTCAATTGATTATTTGCATGCGTTTACAGGAATAGTTGTATTAATTAACTAACTTAAACATCTAACAAATTAAGAAGGGGGGTTTAAAAAAAAAGTATCATGCCTAGCTGCCTATACTTGAAGAGAGTAGATATTATGGTTAAGATCAATCACTGATCTCTTGAGTGTGAGTCGGAAATGTTATATTTAAACCTAATTTGTTTGGTTCTATAGCTGTTATTTTCAAATCTCTACTTTACCTGATTTACCGTTACATCAATTAGTTCCTAAACATGTATTGGTTTGGACTTCACCTCAT
The DNA here is from genome assembly GCA_902151425.1 of Timema shepardi. Classification (NCBI taxonomy): domain Eukaryota; kingdom Metazoa; phylum Arthropoda; class Insecta; order Phasmatodea; family Timematidae; genus Timema; species Timema shepardi. The sequence goes on along the minus strand of CABFVX010011589.1, from coordinate 6,972 downwards.
AGATAATTGATTGGCGATAGTTCTAGAATATGCTTGAAATCATTATTTTTCTCAGATGGATAAATGGCTGATTTAGTTAAAAGTAAAACGGCTCTCCAAATATTGATGGCTTTGTTAGAATATGGAGATATATATTTATGTAGCTCTATTTCAAGCAGATCCTTCAGTTTTGGCTACACTCCTCAGATTTTCCTGAAGGACTGATATGAATCTTTATTTTCAAGCAAATCCGTTGGCATTGATTACACTCCTCTAAATTGCCTGAAGGATAGAGGTAGGGAAGATATTTTAAGCAATTTCGTAGTTACTGCAAGCATTCCTCTAATTTTCCTGAAGTATCGATATGACGCTTTATGAGAAGCAGCTCTCCATGTATTAGTAACATTTTAGACTTTGTCTAATAGATAATTATGTAGTTATAGCTCCAACATCAATTAGGATGTTTCTTTAATGTTTAAATTTGACAAATGAAACATATAATTCTCTCTCACACAGATATTATTATTGTGTTTGAATATTTATAATCCCCTTGTGGATGACTGTGCCTCTCTAGTTCAAAGAGTTATCCATATAATAGCTTTATGAAATATCATCTATACCAGCGGTTCTCAAACTGGGGTACGCGAGCAGCTCTCAAGGGAAAGTTGGCCAAATTGTAACATTAGCGTGGACTGCTAATATGACAATGTTACTACCCACACCGAAACAAGATAATATTCATAGACTTCCATCATTATTAAATATCACGATCTTATTATGTTTAACATAAATTTCTACTCAACGCGTATATCTGCCTGAAGTAGACTGACGTGCAAGTCCAGCCTGCTCACCATGATTGCTAGAATGAAGAGACGCCCAAAACACGATACAAATTGTGCAGCCCCCTGATGTTCCGACGAAGAAAGCCATCAATGCTCTGACTATCCAGTACTCATATGTTTGTACACCTGGGTTGGCGTACGTGACCTAATAAGCATTGCTCTACATCTGCTCGTCTTGTGAGTCAAAAGCAGTGGCAGATGCTAAAGACAGCAACATAGCCTACGTGTTCAACCCAGAAGAAGCCTGTCCACCAGATTTTTGCGAATTACGTTATTACAAAGAAAAACTCCTACCTTCCCACCCGGAAACTAGACCTATATAACGAGGAAACACGCACAATCAAAAAGACTATTACTTTGACCACTTCCGCGAGAAGTTCTGTTCAGGACTAGGACGTTATTTAGCCAGGATGGTTTATAATATCTTTGTTTAAATCCTTAAAATATAAATTTCTGCGATGGGTTTGGATTTATTAATATACTTTGGTTTATTTTGCTATGGAAATATGTCAGTGTAGGCATCGGTAATGTTTTAATAAAAACTTTAATTAAAAACGTATATTCTGCTATGGAGCACTTAATGCTTCCTGTTGCCACTTGGGCGCTAGTATCGTATTTTCTTGGCTTATAGAGATAACCACATTTTTTTGTTCTTTTTATGTCTTAGCTTAAATATTAAATTTTGGCTTTTGTTGTTATCAGTAATTTAAGTTCTTTAAATTGATAATGTTTCTTTTGTTGGTTATTTTGAAGACTTCTTTTCTTTGAAGTTAATGTTAAAGTAGCTTATTTTTGTTATTCAATATGGTTTTGACTTTAATAGTAACTGATTCTTTCAGGCAAAATTTACTAGTTCTGTAACGTAACTTTTTCTAATTTTACATTAAATATTTAAATGTGGGAATTTTACTTAATTCTTTAAAAGTGACGAGGGTAATTGTCTCACGAAGGTTTGAGTTTTGTCGGGAATTCAAACCTTTGTGCTTTAACGTACATATCTGGTGCAATACTTAAATTTAAATTTATTTCATAAATTTAAACCTGTTTTTTCTTTATTCACTGGTGTGAATATGACGTTTTGGGAACCATTTAAAAGAGGCTCATTAAGCTCTTTGTGATTTTGTATAATTTTTGGAGTTAGAACTTAGCGTAAATATCTGGTGCGATATTTACAATTTAAATTTATTCCATATTTTTAAAACTGTTTAGTCTATTCACTGGTGTGAATCCGGTAGGTTGTAAACCTTTAAAAAGAGGTTCAATAAGCTCTTTGAAATTTTTGTAATATTTAGTAACTAGACAATTGATCCTTTTGAATTTATTTGATCTTTATTCAATGTGGTGAGCTAGAAGCTTGCATATAATTTAGAAAAGTTTCTTTAAATAAAGGCAATTATTTTGTTTATTTCATTGATCTCTTCCAAACAAGTTTATTTATTTTAAATTATGAATCGCACTGTGCATGTAATAAATTGCTAAGATTTATTTTGTTTTTCAACACACTTCTGTAAGACCTGTAAGGCCATGCAAATTGTTGTTTTAACACTGTTTGTTACTTTGAATAAAATTCAAATATTTCTTTAACCTGCAAAAGTTTTACTTCTACATTTAATAATTTACTTTAGAGATCACCCTCCTCTATTTTTAGTCTATTGTGGTCGTAACTAAATAGATTGAAAGTTGGGTGGTACAAAATAACAGGGGAATTATGGGAAACACTAATTATTGGCATTTACCGTTACCTGGTTATTTCCACCCCTCTTTTTCCCCTACTTGCTCTTGGTGGAGAACAAGATATAGGAGTTTTTCAACCCTCTACTGGACACCTTTTATATTAGCTGTTGTTATCTTTCTTATTTTTAGACTAATTTGAATATCTTTCATGAACAGTCACGGCGTGGTGAGATATTCTTTATCTCTCAATGATATTTCTCAAGCTCGCAACGCAGTTGCAGAGGTATATTGGGGTAATATTTATTAATTAATTAGTTCCAATCTATTTTTTTCCAATCTCTTTCTGTTTCTTTAAGTGTCTTTATTGAAGATTGACGATGGTGCACGAGCTATGATTGTAAAGTATAGTGGTGTAGTTTACCAAATTAAGCACCACAGGCAAAATTTGTCCACTGTAGTCTACACAGGGAGGCTCTAGTTTACAGGAAATATTCAAACGATTTGAAAATAGTATTGATAGAAGCAGTGAAGACGGTTAGTCTCATAAAATCAAAAACATACATCTATAAATGAAGAAATGGGTAACACGCATAATCAGTCATCTTCTCTTCTTCACTGAGGTAATAGATGGCTTTCCAAGAGAAATTATCTTGCTCGTTTGTATGAAATGAGGCAAGAAGTTCAAACTTTCCTCTCTAACAGCAAGTGTAAGTTAAGTAACAGGTTTACAAATGAACAGTGGATGATCAGGCTAGCTTTTATGGCTTACGTTGTTCAGCGACTGAATGAGCTGAATAAAGGTTTTCAGGGTAAACAACAACACCCTTCATGGTTCATGACAAAATAAAAGCACTAAAAATAAAATTCAATTTGCAAAAAAAGAAGTTGTCAAGGGACAGATGTCATTCATTCCATCCTTAGAGAATTTTGTAAAAGAAAATTAACTTGAGTCACATGATTATGTTGTCAACGACATAAAAGAGCATTGTTTGGGTTTAATTGAAGACTTTGGTCAATATTTTCCTAATCATTTAGAGGGCGAGTTCCTGATGCTAGACCCTTATTCTGCAGTGGAAGAAAAGGAATAAATTATTGAACTGTCCTGTAATGAATTGCTCAAATCCAGTCTCAAGAAAACATCTTTGGCAGACTTTGGGTTGTAGAGACTGAACTAGTTTCCTCATTTCACTGACCATGTCATAAAGTTTATGATTCTTTTCTGAACAACATATCTCTGTGGGAGTGGTTTTTCATCCATGGTGTACCTAAAAATATAAATACCACAACTAGCTAAATTTGGAGCTGGACCTACTCTTTTAAAGGTTCAACTGGACAACCAGTCATCAAAAAGTTGTGTCAAGTCATGCAGCCGCACCCCTATCACTGAAAAACTTTGAGATTCATAATATATCAGCTCCAGAATTTCAATTAAAAAATTTGATCTGAAAATAGTGTATTTGGGTTTACTTTGTCTTTATTTTTGAAATATTTTGTGAAGACAGTGTATACAACTTTTATTCAGACTTTTTACAGTAAAATTATGTTATTGATAACTGCTACATGATCAGTTAAAACAAGAGATAATGTTAAGGCTATAACAGCTATAAGTAGCTTTGTCACATTAGAAATATTCTGATTACAGATAATTTTTTTCAAATATATTAAATAAATCAATAATTTACCATGTGTTCATATATTTTTTAAACCTGTCATTTGGACATTTCTTTATCTTGGGGATACATTAAGCTTTTAGTCATGGCCGAGGGGCACAATCTAAAAAAAAGTTTGAGAACCACTGATCTAGACATTCCAGATAATTAGATATCCCTGTGTTACCTGCATGGTTTAATCTTCTTATTTTACTTCATGTATACTATTTTTATCCCTGTGTCCAAAACGTACGGGCTATAGGCATGCATATTTATTCTTCTTCTTAAATTGCAAATGTCCCTTTTGTTTGTGTGTGGACCATTTCTTACGACTCTTAATGGGACTTGGAATAAGATAAGGCATAGATTTTATACATCACTTTAAAATTTAATAATTGTTTAACCTAACATATATTACTTAAAACCTTGTTTATGTTTCACTCTATATTATATTCTTCAAAATCTTTGTAACAAGAACACATAATCGCTTTATTTGAATTTAAAATGGCAGATGTGAACCTAAAATATTAAGTTTATAATTTTTATTTACAACATAATTGAACTTCAAACTTAGTCTTGTCCTTACTTTAAGATATCTTTGTTTTTGTAACACATTTTTAACATGTAATACTTGCATTTTAGACTTGTCATAAACATATGTTTTAGTTATGTTGATGATTCTATATTGATTTATTTAAAATTTTCATATTTGACAATTCGTTGTTCATTAGAAGCAAATTTTTATTAATATTTTTGAATTTGAATGTCATTAAATATATCTACCAAGCTCGAAACTGTCTAATTCATTAAATCACAATTTTTCTATATTTTGTTTTAGATTTTCCAGAACATTCTAACTAAGTCTTAACTTTAATTGGTATCTAGGATTTTAATAGGGCTGCCCCGAAAGATTTTTGGAATTGGACATCAAACCCTAAAATCTACGGTTGTTTACTGAAAGCCGAAAGGAGAAAAATTATATTTTCTCAAAATCAGCTCTGACAATTTTAATTAAATTTCATTTCTTAACATTTTAAATATTCCAATCAAAATGGATAACCTCAATATTTTGGCAAAATGTATTTAAAGGTCCTGGTCTGATGCGAAAATCTAACCCAAAATGTTGATGGATGTCGACGTCTCATGACCCCCTGAACCCTAAAATTGTTTTTTGCAATGCCGTCTTTCTGTGTATCTGTTTGACTCTAAAATTAAGAATATATTAATAAACCTTGGAAAGAGAAAAAATTGACTTGATCAAAATTGGCTATAATCATTTTGATTAGAATTAGTATATAGGCGTTGATTAAGATTATCAATAAAATGGCTAATTTAATTTTCATATTTTCCGCGTCTCTGGAATCATTTGAGATACTAAATAACTTATCATTGTAAAATTATAGGACTATTAAAAACCAAAAACTTTTATTTGGAAATATCTTTATCAGTATTGCAAATATATTAACACAATTTGGTGAGCTTTAGTTGTACAAACTACTTAAGTTTTAATGCAATAATACTCTAATTCCATAGAATAAGTATATAAGTAAGTTTCTCAAAAAAATTATGTTCTTTTTTCTTTAACCTCTTAGGGGAAATATTTGTACAGATCTATATGTAATATTTTAGACTCAATAATAAATATTATTTACCTTTTTTATTGGTCTAAATTTATAGATACGGAATTAAATAAAAATGGGATAGCCATAAGATGTGCCACTCCTAATAAACTGTCGACAACTTCAACCGGAAGTTGAAATTTTAATACCAAGTATTGACATTTTTGTACCCAATATCGATCTTTTCTTGTTCCAAATATACTAGTGAGGAATTTAATTCTTTAAAAAGAAAATCATAAAATTTAAATCCGAGATTCAAAATTTAACGTAATTTTAACTTAATTTATGCTTGGGCTATTTCATTTCAACTCATTACGAGTTTTGATTAAATATCTCCATTTTTTTAAAATGAAGTGAGAAAGTCCGTGCGGGGTTACGTACTATTTATTTTGATGTGTATTTACAAAACTATTGTAATGTTAACACGTTTTTGAATCCGTTTACTAAATCTTGAATATTGTCAAACCCTCGTGTTCAATTCTTTTTTCACCGAATCTTAATATTCGTACATTCTATTCACCTTTAATTAAACTAATTGGATATAGTATAATTTAGAGAAAATGTACATGCATTTGGGGTGTGGGACGAGTGTTATACCGTTTAGAAGAAAATACTCTTGGTACATATAGCCAAAATTCTATCCTCAAGCTCCCCGTCACAGACAAACCACCGGTAAGCAGAAGCTATTGCCTTAATCCATGTGTCCGTGTCCATGTGGGTTATTAGGAACCGAAAAAATCAATGGTCTTTATACTAGAATTTTATATAGTCTAAACTATGAGTATCTGCATTTTATATTATATATAGCTTTCACCTTAATATGAGAAAAAATTTTAGTGACAATAGCCCGAATAGTTAATATATTACACATAAAAGAGAAAATTTCATAGACACACATATCAGGCCGTAATGGCGCATGAGTATTCAAAATCTTTTGGACGCAGTTTCTCTTTTGATTGATATTTATGGCACCTTAAACAATGTAAAAACACAGGCTGACACCAACTCTTGTGGTTGGGCTTCCCGTGGGCACATACATAATGGCCGCAATATTCAAAAATACAAAGCAGACGATCTAGGCCGTGATGTTGGTGTGAACTCTTTGAAAAGTGGTGGCGTTGCCGATAGTACGTCTGGTACATAGCAAATAAAGCCAAAAAGCTGCACTTTTTGATTGGAATATGCCACTTTCTGTAGTCATAGGTAAGG
>CABFVX010011588.1:0-10204 GCA_902151425.1 Timema shepardi | reverse complement strand
ACAAAGAAGAGAGTACAAACAACACAAACACAAAGAAGAGAGTACAAACAACACAAACACAAAGAAGAGAGTACAAACAACACAAAGAAGAGAGTACAAACAACACAAACACAAAGAAGAGAGTACAAACAACACAAACACTCCCACATTTTTCCTCTATTGTAAAACTAACAATAAACGACCGACCAAGTTGTTATTCATGGCGAGGGTTGAAACACAGGCAGGTGCGAGGGTGTCCCCTCAAGGTCGCAGTGACTGCAGTGGCTGACGCTGGCCGGGTCCTTTGTTCTGGGGATGGGTTGCGTGTGGGGACCGTCGGGAAAGAGATCCGCAGTTTCATCGACACTCGGAGAGCGGGGCCAGGTAAGCACTATTACTGTTGTATAACTTTTAGAATGTGTTATTAATGTTTGTTAGTGAACAGAACTCACACAAAGAGGTGGGGGTGACGGTTTGTTTACACTTACATCATTCTATATAAATGTATTGTACAGTCTTACCCAAAACACAAAGCCAAGGTTCCAGTTTAAATGAACTATATTCTCAGAGGGGCTAAGTGCCAGTGCAAGTGAATATTGTGTTGTAGGAGAGTTGACGGCACACTGTGTAGGGCCCCACAAAGTGGCCTATTGTGAGCTCTACGATCATGGGGACGGCACGTTCACGCTCAACGTCAAGCCCCAAGAGTCTGGCAGGCATGCGCTCACCATCAAATATGGAGGTGGGTATATTCAGCCACTGATATAAACCCCACAAGCTCTAGTTGAACTAAGCCACACATTGATTGGACCATGTTGTGTGTGTTGTCCCCAGGAGAGCACGTAGCGGGCAGCCCATTCACTCTGCGCGTCTCGGGAGCTCCGGACGCCAGCAAGGTGCGGGTGTACGGCCCAGGAGTAGAACACGGAGTCTTGGCTTCTTTCCAGAGCAGGTTCATATGTGACACTCGAGGTGCAGGGGCTGGACAGCTCACAGTCCGGGTCCGAGGACCTAAAGGTGACCTTCATCTCAGTTGATTTTACAATATAGTTTACCAATTAGAAAATTAGAGCTCAACAAACATTTTGTTGAATTAAACATTATAAAAAAGATTATTAAGCCTAATTTAGTCAATAGCACGGATACAAAGACTGTAAATGACCATCGTTGCCTTGAAGAAAAGAGAAGCTAAACTGAGCAACGCAGTGCAGTACAGACAAAATAAATATTACTAGCTTTATGCTATGTTCAGTCTCTCAACACGTCGTCATAATGTCCGCCAATTGCTCATCACTACATTCATATTGCACCGTCACGTCACAATGTTTTGTTCTGGTGTGGGTTTCTAATTAGTCAAGAGTTTGATTTGGTTCTTGATGCTTGACGCGCTCCCTCCCAACTTGCAGCATCTGACCGCCGACGGTGATCTTGTAGCAATCGTGAGACTTCTTTGTTCCCAAACTCCAGTCCATTGGTTCTCCTCTACTTGTTGCTCACTTCAGATCCATACACCGGGAAGTTGTATTCATGGGACCACAGATATCTGGGTGAAGCCTCTCGCCAGGGGGACATTGACGTTCCTCTTGCGTTGGATGGGAGATTCACTACTGTCTCCACAGACCGACATCGTTTCTATTATGTTCACCCCCACTTGGGACTGTCTTTCCCTCCAATCCCAGCACTCTTTCTACCATCGCGACGTTACTGTGATCCACACATCTTTCAAACCACTGTTTGTAATTTCACTTGACGATACTTGCGCTGCCAGTGGCCCACTGTGAAACTTTATCTTCTTTTGAATTACTGTTACTTCATCAACCTTACGTTGTCGGAGAGAAGCTTCATAGACTGGACACATTCGCTCATCTTCTGCCATTTGTAGACTGGAAACTTCCCCATTAGACAGAATAATGGATGACTAATGAATAACGACACAAACCTCTTTCACTCGTGTTAAGTTGCGTCCAGACTAGCGAGTCTCTTCTCTGCGCCCGACATATGCACAGTCATTCCTGGGGTCGAGAGATCTCCCTCCATACAATAAGTTCGTACACCTGAGAGCTAACGACTCGTGAGCAGACTACGTGCACATTAATGCTCGCTCGCTGCCGTGGTCAAAGCCCGAGTGCAGCCTATCCCACAGGAGGAAACTCGGCTAGCTCATATCATTATATTACTAGCTTTGTGCCAGTCGTCTCTAAATATGAGGCAATGTTTTTTAACACATTTATTTGCAGCCAAAAAGTAATTTTGGAAAATACAAGGTAAATTAATATTCATGTAAACACAAGGATATCTAGTAGGAGCCATGTAAACACAAGGATATCTAGTAAGAGCCATGTAAACACAAGGATATCTAGTAAGAGCCATGTAAACACAAGGATATCTTGTAGGAGCCATGTAAAAACAAAGATATCTAGTAGGAGCCATGTAAACACAAGGATATCTAGTAGGATCCATGTAAACACAAGGATATCTAGTAGGAGCCATGTAAACACAAGGACATCTAGTAGGAGCCATGTAAACACAAGCATATCTAGTAGGAGCCATGTAAACACAAGGATATCTAGTAGGAGCCATGTAAACACAAGGATATCTAGTAGGAGCCATGTAAACACAAAGATATCTAGTAGGAGCCATGTAAACACAAGGATATCTAGTAGCAGCCATGTAAACACAAGGATATCTAGTAGCAGCCATGTAAACACAAGGATATCTAGTAGGAGCCATGTAAAAACAAGGATATCTAGTAAGAGCCATGTAAACACAAGGATATCTAGTAAGAGCCATGTAAACACAAGGATATCTAGTAAGAGCCATGTAAACACAAGGATATCTAGTAGGAGCCATGTAAACACAAGGATATCTAGTAGGAGCCATGTAAAAACAAGGATATCTAGTAGGAGCCATGTAAACACAAGGATATCTGGTAGGAGCCATGTAAAAACAAGGATATCTGGTAGGAGCCATGTAAACACAAGGATATCTGGTAGGAGCCATGTAAACACAAGGATATCTAGTAGGAGCCATGTAAACACAAGCGTATCTAGTAAGAGCCATGTAAACACAAGGGTATCTATCCATGTAAACACAAGGATATCTAGTAAGAGCCATGTAAACACAAGGATATCTAGTAAGATCCATGTAAACACAAGGATATCTAGTATTTTCTGTGTAAATTTTATTTTCCTCTCTTATTAATTAAATTTAGGATATTGTTTACAGATTCAGAATTGAAAGGTGGGAAAGTTATTTAGTTCTAGTTTTGTTGTCATTATGAAACATCCCTGGTCCCACAGTTTGTTGAAAGAGGGAGAAAAACAAACACCCCTCTGTCCAACGCCGCTAACGGCGTCTCTGTGTCTCAGTGTGCATTCCTACAAACACCCCTCTGTCCAACGCCGCTAACGGTGTCCCGCTGTCTCAGGTGCATTCCTACAAACACCCCTCTGTCCTAGTGCCGCTAACAGTGTCTCTGTGTCTCAGGTGCATTCCTACAAACACCCCTCTGTCCTAGTGCTGCTAACGGTGTCCCGCTGTCTCAGGTGCATTCCTACAAACACCCCTCTGTCCTAGTGCCGCTAACGGCGTCTCTGTGTCTCAGGTGCATTCCGTGTGGAGATGCAGAGAGAGTCCCAGAAGGATCGGACCATCCTGTGCAAGTTTGACCCGACGGAGCCCGGCGACTACCGCGTCGAGGTGAAGTGGGCTGGAGAACACGTCCCTGGGTCAGCGTTTGGGGTCATGATCTTCGACACTCAGGAGGAACTCAACAGATTCATTCAGGTAGACATGACGTCCTGCGTGTCAGCGTGAGAGGATAGTAATAATAAGTATCAGCGTGTCATTGCTGTGTCCATATGCTCCAGGGTAATCACTCTCCAGGCCAATCAGAGGTGTACGGCAGTGTGGGCTATTCCACGGGATACGCACACATCAACTTTGGGGGTACTGGAGCCAACTCTTGGAGGGGGTCACAGCCTCAACTATAGGGACAACATTCCTTCCCCGACTGTACCAGTATCTGGAGTCGTGGAGTTGTATTCATGTGTTACGTTACATCACATGTTATTCTCCATATAAACATGTATTGTAAATGTGTATGATATTGACATGTTTTATTTTAATTGTTAGCGTAACAACGGTAGTCGTTTCAATGTACAGATAAATACAACTTGAGTAAATACAAACAAGTGAGGAATTTATTTCATTGATACTTCCCTTTTATATGCACAACCCCTCACTCCTGAGGAAAACCAACCAGCTTCTCATCGCTACCTGGCTTCCCTTGGGCAGGTTATGGAGTGTTTGTGACAAAAGTGTGATGATAGTCAGGTTTGATATCTGTCCATCCCAACTGTACCACTGGTTGTGATTCTCTTAGTCGCTCACATGGACCTGTCGAGCTGGACCAAAGACTCACCAGGAGGGATATATTACTCCGTGATCACTCGACCCCAACTGTACCACTGGTTGTGATTCTCTTAGTCGCTCACATGGACCTGTCGAGCTAGACCAAAGACTCACCAGGCGGGATATATTACTCCGTGATCACTCGACCCCAACTGCATCTATTTGAGTTGTAATCATAGTTTTACCTAACTAAACATTGTAGATTTTGTTGCTGACAATTGACAGTCAACTTTGGCAGTATTTACATTACAAAACAAAACGAGTAAGATAAGTCATGTAAATTAATGTAAAAATAATAAAAGGGCAAATTAAAATAATTTCAATCCTGAAAAAGCATAGCTACTCCAAAAGGGTTGACAATAACTTTAGTATCTCTTGGCCCTGCAAACACAAGATTCCATTTAAAGCAATTAACACTTAAAGGGACAAACCCTAGTTATATATTTAAAACTAGTATTTATTTTATCACGAATGAAGAAACTAACTATGATGGACTTATTTTTAATAACATTTTTTTTATTTACAAAACAAAGCACCTATGTTAACTTATACTCTAATTAAGGTTGAAGAATTGCTAAGGAATTTGTTTTTTGGTCGAAAATACTGCTTTTGCATAAGAACAAAGAGAAATTAATTTTTTTATAACAAATGATAATCGTTGGTGCGACAGCCACGCGTATAAAATAGGTGATAGTTAAACAAGCAGCTTTATTCTTGTTTGAAAACTGACGATATAATCAAGGATAATAATTTACTTGATATTATTCAAAAGTTAGATATTTTGTCCAGTAAACTCTTGGTATTATCGATTGTTTAAAATAGATTGATGCGATTCCAGTCGATACTATAAGTAATGAGTATTGTATCGAGCCACAACTAGATAGTTATTTTTAACAATAACCTAAATAACATGATATGACTTTAACAACTAAAAGAACACTTTACGTTGCTGCCTCGTTACTACCCACTCCCTCGACCTAGGGTTCAGGAACTTGTCAGGAGGGAGTGTGAAAGAAGAAACTACAATTCCTTCAGAGTGTGCAGGAACTGTTTGATTCAAAAAATTAACCGTTATTTCTCAATTTCTAGAGGCGTTTTGTCTTTATAGAGGACACTGCAATAAATATAGCTCTACTTGTTGAAACATTTAGTGAGTTTATTGTTACTTTCCAGTAACAGGAGTCTATAGTCCTCAATAAACACATCTGTACAATCATTTGAATTGTAGTCGAGACGCTGGGCAAGCAAATGGAATTCAGAAGTAGAAAATACTCGTAAATACACTTTCGTTAAGGTTAGTTTAATATATAAAGAACTATACTAAGAGCATTTGTTTTAGGTAAAGAACAATTATGTACAATCATTTTTATTATAAATATAATGGAGTTCATTATCATCAAGTTAAGTTATAAATATAAATTTCACCTTTTGAAAAGTTTAGCAACTGTAGATTCCGTCAGCAGGCGTTCACTTGATGCTCGCGAGCACGGCCGCTCTGTCGCTCGGTGTTCTGGAAGAGTGCTCGAATGAGCTGCTTGGTCTGGTCTGGAGTGAACACGTGTGCGAGAGGCCCCTTTCCGTCAGCCCAGCGGTCACTGATGGTCCGCAGGTTGGCTCCTAGCACCAGCTGGAGCTCCAGGAACTGGGACCAGTGGTGCACACGGTGGAACACCTCATTGGGGTCCTGTAACAACACCGTCGTCAGGAGAGAGCTCCACGAAAACAACCAACTGGACAATATACCTCCCATTCCAGGGTTACCTTCAGGACTTTCGGGGCCCTGGCGATGACGACCGCAAACGCTGCAACGAGCTGAACAGCTGTGTCTGCCGGGATGTCCTCTAGAGCCATGGTTCTGAGCACCAGCTCTTGCACCATCGTGTTGACCAGACAACCTGTAACACACGACCTCTTGTCTCTCTCGGAAATACCCACCTTCAAGATTCAAACAATGACCCAATCTGCTACAATGATCTCACCGAGAGTCTTGCAGTACACTGTAGAGGGCAGCACCTGTTCCCACACTGTCTGCAAGAGCTCCAGTTGCCGCAGACATTGTCTGATGCACTTCTCGACGTCTGTATTCTTCACCAGGGCTGAAAACATCGCAATCAGGTGTTTGTTTGTTTGTTTGTTATCATCATTTTCAATATTACAAACTCAATATGCAGTGACGAGACATTCTTTCTGGAATTTAGTAACAAGTTTATTTTGTAATGATATTTATAAGAATTTTAAAAACACTATTAAACACCTTAAATATTGCAATGTGTGATACGTGAAGGTAAATATAGTGGAAATCTTGTACTGTAAGTACCTGAAAATAAGCTGCCCCCAAATATCATCACTTTGATAGGAAAAAAATTATTTGTGTCTGAAAATGAATCCCCTTTAAAAGTAATATCTTTGCTAGTATTCATAGTAATTACATAACTTATAACCAGGGGTGGACAGCAAGAGAAGGAGAGAGATCTCTGTTGTTAGCGAGCCAGACACACAGAGATGGGTCGAATCCACTATTTCCTGAATCCGAATCCGAATCCTAGCAAATCATTATAAATTTTAATGATTTACAAATAGACCTACATTACACAATATAGGCCAAAGCTCTAAATTAAGATTTATTTCAATAATGCTTTCAATTTTAATCAACCCCAACCCTCCCTCACAAAATACAGGTTAAAATCCAGCCAAATTAAACAATCTATACTCATATTAATGTTTAGAAATCAAATCAATCAAAATTTGAGTGTCTTTTAGTTATTTTTAAAAGTTGTTAGAATGAGAAGTTTATAAAAAACATGTGAAATAAACAGATTAGGCTTAACAATTAAACATACATTGGAAATAGTGAACTCAATAATGCTTAGGTATGTTTTATTATTATTATTTTATTTTATATCCATTATCAATTTTTGCGTGGAAAACAAGGAATATATTCGATTCTTGTGATATATCGATTTCTGGGAATACATTCTATTTAAAACACGAACAAATTTTCAACTACAATTTGTTCATTTCCATTTTATAAGGCAGGAATACGTTTGAATATTTCTACAATTACTTCAATAACATGTTTTTAAAAAATAATAGAAACTAAGTTAAAATCAATTTAAAAATAACTAATGGATTAGCAAGTCGTTATTTAATTCTTAAAACTCGAGAGCGCTTACTAAGTGATCAGATTACCTGAGTCGATTCTAAACAAACAATCGATATACGATACGTAGGCCGGTAGGGATAAATAAACAGTTTTATCGCTGTCTGACTGTTGACAGTATTTATTTNATTTAAAAATAACTAATGGATTAGCAAGTCGTTATTTAATTCTTAAAACTCGAGAGCGCTTACTAAGTGATCAGATTACCTGAGTCGATTCTAAACAAACAATCGATATACGATACGTAGGCCGGTAGGGATAAATAAACAGTTTTATCGCTGTCTGACTGTTGACAGTATTTATTTTTCATGAAATCCAACAAAATGTCTAACTTAAGGCTCGTATGCAATAAATTGGGGCTCTTTACATAGTTGTAGATAATTAATACCAGTTGGGTAGTAAGAATTAACAGTATCTTTATTTTAATCATCACTCGGGCGAGTAAACATATACATCATGGCGGCTGGCTTTGTATCATGCGTAATGTGTTATTATTTCTGTTAAAAAAAAGCCAAGATTTGTTTAATTTATTTTGAGTTTATTTGTAATTCCAGTTTTTGAAGAGTTTTAATGTGTTCATTATAATATTTACAAGATTGTTTGTGAGGTGACAGTTTACAAGTGAGCATGTGCCGAAACGGTCGACCCCAAGTTCCCCCTACATNTATTTTTTAAACAAGATTTTATTAATGTTTATCTCTTTTGTCCGACAAAATAAATATTACGGATTAAGCTGTGCTTTTAAAGTAGGCCTAACTAAGTAATTTTTGAATTCAACATATTAAGCTTTGTTTATGAGGTGAGAGATTCGATCATCGAATCCTCGAATCTCGAATACTTGTCAGGATTTGGTGGATTCGAGTGGCCCATCTCTAATATAAATACTTTTGGGAAAAACTTGTTAAGAAATGGAAATATCGGTTTTTAAATTAGAAATAACACTTAAAAAACACAATTTAAAAACAAGAACACCCCTCAGATAAAAATAATTAAATAGTTTCAACGCTCATGTCTTTAAGGACATTAAAATTACACTAACAATTATAACAAAAAGTAATAAAATGAATAATAAGTAAACTAGTGACAGTTTTGTAGCTAAATGTACTAATTAGTACAAGTTTTGATATCTTAACTTTGAAAACATACAATAAAATATATTCTTGGTTATTGTTTTAGAAAGGGATCAGGTAAAAATGGTCTTTCAATTACTTACTAATATATTTAGCTATTCTTATTTTCATTGCGTTGTCAAGGCCATACAAGTAAACCACTTGATAGTTCAAAATGGACGACAATATTGAATGTTTACCGGTCGAGAGTAGTTTTAAAGCTCTCTTACGTTATTATGTGAACAATTTGTTAAGTAACCAACCGATTTATAAGTGGACATGTTGATATTATCTAATTTAAATAACCTGTGCTTCTTATTGCGTTTTAAAAATGGACTATTAAGTACATCAGGTGAAACCTAGAAAACTTTCGATCTCGATCTCGGCTAGAAGATCAAAATCTGAGTGCTCGCAGACCCCTAGAAATAACGATGTCCTGCAGGAACAAGAAACGAGAGAACATTTTAAAATAATTTTCCACTTTAGGATTTGTAATCGTAGTCCAAGCTTAGCTTTCCCGTTCATTCCGATAAAAAAATAAAACCAATTTGATAGGAAGTTTCAATTGAGTTAAATGTCGTGTTGGATGTCAAAAATAGTTTGAAAAGGGTCAAGAAAGGGACAACAACTCTGATTCGGTAAGAACAATAAATTTACCTTCTGTAATCTTGTCGAATAAAAACATACTCAATATTAATATATTACATTTATTTTTAAATTGTAAGTTTTCCAAATAAAAAAACTAGATCTAATGCAACTATTTTAGTTGTGTATTTTTGATATAAATATAAATAAATTCGAAACATATATTTTAAGATCAACTAAAATAGTTCTTAAAAAAACTCATGGCATGAATTTAAGTAAAATATCAAAATATCGAAACCAATCTGAACAAATAGAATTGAGCCACAGTCTTGTCCATAAGAATAACAAACATTTCTCAACATTTCTCAACTGAGCGGTTGTGTCTCGTTAGTTAGTGCTGTTGGAGTTGTAAATTATAAGCTACATTCACGCAATTGACGCTTCTTTGTGCAAATAAATGTATTGAAGTTGTATTTCGTGCCCAATTTGATATTTTAAAGCCCCATTCATCTTTATTTTGTAATGGAAATATGTTTTCCTGCCTTAAAGCTATTCACTTTCCTTCAGTGTGGTTATGACTTGCTCTCTAAGGAGTTACAAAGTAGAAACGTGCCATTGATACTCCGAGCTATATTGGAACAGGAGTAGACAGACGTGTATTACCACAATCCCTGAGTATTCCCAGCAGATTGTCTCGCTGAGCCCGCATCTGTCTCAGGAAGGTCTCGGTGGCAAGGACCCTCAGTCGATGCGCCAGGTCAACAAAGGTGACGGTGTGTTGCTGTAGCACCGGTGGCATTCGGTCCTGGTACTCGTGTCCCAGAGTGATCAGTCGGTGGGACAGGAATATACAGTTGTTGTGGAACAGAGCTACAAGCAACCACCGGTACCATTCAGACACAGTCCTATTGGAACAGAGCTACAAGCAACCACCGGTACCATTCACAGTCCTATTGGA
>CABFVX010011585.1:0-10209 GCA_902151425.1 Timema shepardi | reverse complement strand
CCCTTAAAATGTTGGTGCATTAGTACAGAGACCTGTAACCTAAACAGGTAGTAGAACGCAGTGCTTAAAATGATATTAATAAATTTCTTCCTTCTGAACTGCATTCACAATTTCTTCTCTCATTTTGAGATTAATGAAACATGTTGACTTCGGGATGTTATGCCGCCACTCAATCTCCGTCTTTGTAACCTTCTTCTCATCCACTTCCTGGATGATCTCGTACTTCTTCATGAGCGACAAGAAGGTCCTCCTTTCACTCATTTCGTCAAAACTATAAGTTCGTATCAAATTTAAAAAAATAGCGTGGGCCATCAAAAATCGTTCACAAAATCCAACCAAAAACGTAACCAAATCAAAATAACAATGTTAAACAATAGCATGGGTCGTCAAAAATTGNTTCACAAAATCCAACCAAAAACGTAACCAAATCAAAATAACAATGTTAAACAATAGCATGGGTCGTCAAAAATTGTTCACAAAATCAAACCAAAATAGTAACCAAATCGAGAATCGAAATAACAATGGCAAAAGCTAGCCTGGCGCGTGATGTAGCGGCAGTCGCGCGCGGGGAAACATTGTATTTCTTGTGGGAGGGGGTGGACAGAGTCAAGTGCTATTGGCTGGCATTGATGAGGTGGTGTCTATTTTTATACCTGACCCACCTCAGTTACTATTAATATAGCGCTCACAAAGATAATTGCAACGAAGCGACCTAAATAAATGCAACAAACACATTTTACAGCCGATTTCCTTCAAATGTTCAACCTTTTTTCCCACATTTTTCACGGTTTGCCAAAAAAGGGTCGTTACTTCGAGAGGGACGCTATTCCAGGGGTCGTAGAATTGAGAGTTGACTGTACATACCATACCTAAATTGGTTTTAATTAAATTTATTATTTGCCTTCATCAACATATTCAATGACAGAGCACATCACCAATGTAATTCCTTTAGTTCCTTATGTGGAGCAACAAAGATTCACCATTAAAGTCTATTTCTGCCACAATTTTGTGTTCTCCCGTGATTTTCCAAACTTTTCACCTTCTTTATCGACGGTTCAACACCAAATTACCCTGCCACAACATCAGCGTCCTTAGGGTTTCCAACCCAGATCTGATCTTGAGATTGTTATTATCATGTAGTCTCTACGGAGAGCGTGGTTAAGCTATTGTCACTTGCGCCAACGACTAATCTTACGTTTGATGGGCTTCTGGCTGGTTTTGTTACATAGCTCTTAATTTGACATTACGTTTGATGACCATAAGCTCAATATATTCCCTAATACATAATAATGATTATTATTAAACATATTTTTTTAAACCCCGCTTCTTACCACACGTTCGGGCTATACGCTAGAATTTGATTAAAATTAATTGCAATTATATTACAATAATTCAAAAAACACAAAATTAATTAATTACATTATTATTTTATTTTTTACAGGTCAGGGAAGTCGAAAACAATGATTGTGATGAATTTGGAGAAGCAGAGGTTATTGTGAAAATTCCATTGGGAAATTTTTCTAATTCTTTTAAAAAGTCAAAATGTTTTGAAAATAATCATACGGTAATGTAAAATGAATGGTTAAATATTACTTGTGAATATTTGAAGAAAAAATTATGGCTAAGAAGATACAATTGCTAAGAGTTGAGCATTTAATTTGGCAAGAATTAAATCTGATCAAAGAATTTAGGGCAGAAAAATTCATAAACGATATGTTAACCGAAGGAGAACTTGGAACGTTGCATCGAAATTCTGTTTGTATCAATCAATATCAAAATCAGTATTTTCCTACAACACTATGATTAGTACCTTTCATATCTACAGACAGCTGTTGAGTGATGTTCGAATTTTCTTTTAATGTTTCTACAGTTAGTTTGAAATACATTTTCTTAAAATTTACATTGGGCTTTTCTTATTATCTGTATTTAATACTTTAGAGTTAAATGGTAGTCTCACATGTTTTCATCACACTTTTACTGGTGGTGGTTGGAGCTAAAATAACAGAAGACTTCAAGCAATCATATCATCTTATAAAAACTGGTAGGTTAGTAACAATATCTCTTCAACCGAAATATCTTTTCTCATTACTGCACCAATCTTCTTTCACGATAGCTGGTCTTCAAAACTAGAGTTAAAAATTTCTCATAACAAAACCTAGTAATTCGAAAATAATTTTGTGGTGGAAACACCAAATTCATTAACAAACGTAAGTAGGAAAACGTGTCTCTTTAAAAGTTTCTCCCTATCCCATAATATTTTTTCTTTGGTGTTTTAATCGAGATGGCTACAATAAAAGCTACAGAAGCTTTCTTCTAACCATGAGATACCGTTGAATGCCAAGCCAAAAATGAATACAAATTGTCAATATATAATGTTTGTATGAGGGCCTCTTTAGACCTTTTATTACAAGTGTTTGACTGTATGAGTTTAATTCCAAACTTGTTTAATTTTATTTTTGTTTCCTTAAATATGTAAAAGGTAGACCAATCAATTTGTATGAGTTGTTTTTTTGGTTTTAGTAGAACTAATAGCGTAAATGGTTAAATTGTTTGCTAGAAGTGTAATTTGTCCTAAGCTTTGTATTCAACAACATATACAATAGGAGTAATTTTGTTTATAGACGAACCTTGCAATTTTACGTCACGCTACTTCGGCCATTTAAGTAACTAATACCAACATGTACTAGTAATAAATATAGTTTGACTATTATGAATATAAGTAATCTTTGTCTTATTCTAATATGGCTGGCCACATTTATAATGGCTTACCAAAAGTGAAAATGTGTTGACAAAACAAAATTAAGTTTTAACATATTCCTGATTATTCTCAGAAATATGATCAATAATTTACACAAACCACATAAATAAATATTATTTTCAAATTCTCTGTGTGCCGTGACTTTTCTTTATTAAATAATTGTTAGTGTTTGTTTACTTTTAAACGCGTCTATCGTGTATTAGCCTCTAGGCCTTAGGCAAATGTTCAACACACCGGGAGACCTGTGCTTACTATTTCTGTTGAATTGGTTTCGTAAACGTATGCTCGATTAAATAATATTTTTTTAATATACATAAGATTGGTTAAAAGTGTATCTTTGAAAGTCATTAGATATATAAATGTTGAAAAGTAATTCAACCTTCTTTATAGAAGGTTGCAGAGTTTTTATTTTGAACAGACTATATTTTTTTTAATAATATGTGACTGACATTTTTTTACTGAAAATATGACAGCCTTTAGTGAACAACATTTTGAGAAAAAACTTGCACAACTTAAAGACACGCAGGAGAGTATACAATCTCTTTCTTCTTGGTGTCTGCAACATAGAAGTCAGCATAAGAAGATTGTTTCTTGTTGGCTAAGGGTACTGAAAAAAGGTATGAAATAAAATTGAACTCTATCCATAATGATCATATCAAATTTAGAATAAAATCTAAAAGATAAGCAGGGCCTAGGCCTATTTAAAAATGTAGTGTCTAGATTATTATTCAAAAAAATGTTGATCATTGTTGTTGATGTCTGATGTCAAGATAGGATACCTATGAATTCATTTTGTCATCCTTATCTAAAACCCCAAACCAATGCAATGTTTTGATACTTAATACAGTAGAGAGGCTTGTATTCTAATAACTATGACAATTGTCACAAAATAACCAGCTAAGATGTTAAGTCCTTCTATTGTTTGCTACTAAATAATTTGACTTGTAGGTATTCACGTGATCATCGTTTCGATTTCCGTTTTGGGAGAAGGCCTAAAGTTAATTCAACCGACAAAAATAATCTATCGGAAAATGAGGGTAGGGCCTATTTAGTACTAGATCCAAAAGAGCATAAGCATAAACTGTAAGATTTGGGGATGGTGTGAAAAAAAACTGGTAGTACCAGTACATACAAGACGCTTTTTTTTAATACACATAAATGCCAAATAATTGATAATTTACTAATATAATGAAGATATAGTATCGATTAAAACTAAAATTATAATTAGGCCTTTTGCAACTTTTTTTATGAAGACCCATTGGTGACCTGGTGGTCTAGGGATAAGGTGTCAGACTTCTGTGCATGGGGTCTGGGGTTCAATCCTTGGTCCCGACACAGAACTATCTGATTGCCAAACCCTTCCTTCACCTCTGACACATGTATTAATCACAACTTGTGAATGTGTGGAATGCCAGGCCTCCACTGTGGTTCGGATTTCACATTAAACTATAATAATGATAAGAATAGTCATTTATGAAAACCAAACTTGCCCAAGTCACAGAATATAGCTCGGCATATCTTCATAAAAGTACTTTTTTAAACAGAGATTTCACTTAGAACTTATACAACACAGACCACATCTTAAATTAAGCCTAGCCTATAGCTCAACTCAAGTTTCAAAACTTGGAAAATGCTTCTAGAAATTTGTTGTAGCCTACATTTAAAAAACATTTACAACCGGCATGTCAACGTTGTGGCCTGATCCATGATTTTGTGCGGCCCGCACAGTTTATAACGAACCATCATTCACTGCGTCTTTACTCTTATTTTCATAATATGACTGTAGCCCTACTTTGTCATTGAGTAAAAAAAGAGGTAAAGATAGGGGCTTAGATAGCCTTCAAGCTGGTGTAAGTTATTAAAAAGCAGGGCATGCTAGAAAGGATTAAGTTAGTAAACAAAGTATGAAAAATGAAGATTTTGAATTCTTTTGGGGAAACTATCAAAATTTAGCCTTGCTCCTGGCACCTTATTGCTCTCTGGGTTTGGCAACCATGGTCGGGTATTTCTTACTTGCAGTTTGTCAGACCCTTCAGTGGACAATGAAAACATTTGTTAGTAGTTTCATATTCCATAGTTAAATAGGTCCTAACAAAAATATTGAAATTACTCTCATATGTTCACCTTAGCAAGGGGTTGTGTGATTTATTCTAAGTGGCAACATAAACGTAGTTTAAATGCATTAAAATAAAAATATATTCTATAAATTTTATTCTATTCTATAAATAAGGTTTAGTTTGTTTCATTATCTCTAAACGACAGTTTATGCTCGCTATTGTTTCACTCTTTTTAATAGATAGTGCAAGTTTGCACTGTCTTGTACATAATATGATTCATTTTCACTTATAATTAGTGCATTGAATAGGAAATATTTTTAAATACAAAAGAATACACAATATCATGTACAGTAAACCCGTGGCTTCTTTGGTACTGACTGACAGCTCACAGCTGACTTCTGACAGTCAACATTTAGGTATATACCTTAATTTGGACTGTCAGAAGTGACAGCTGCTAAACACATGTTTTTGTAGATCATATGGTTCGGCGTAGGGATACATAAGCCATCAGCAAACTTTTTATATAAAAAGGATTGTTTCTATACACCGAAGTTTCTCTATATCAAGTTTTTTCTTATGGAACCATCGACTTCGTAGATACGACTTTATTTTACAATAAAAAAATAAAAATTCATGTTCCAAATTTCCTTGTCAAGCAAAGAATGTTTAAAACAGCACTTCATTGGCATTTCTGATTCAAGCCTGATCTTGTTTCTAATATCCGAGTTAATTGGTCATGTGATGAGCTCTTAAAGTAAGGAAAAATATTTCATGTTTCCACTTTTTTTGTGCATTGTGCTCTAACAACTGCTTGGGATGCACCTCAGTGGCCACATGGTCTAAGGTGCTACTCTCGCAACAGACTAGACTACCGAAGATGAGATCGGGGTTTGATTCTGGTTGGGCACCGAATGTAGTATTTCCTAAATATTTTTCTGCTCACTTTTTATACAAATGTGGGTACACATTTTATAAATACAATTTTCCTAATCCCTAACACACTAATGTAATTTGTACCTATATAAGCGTATAACCCAAACGGGTAGTAAGACCCAGTTCTGAAACAAACTGCTTCTGTAATCTGTATAGTCACACTAATTGGACAATGATGGGGAAGGTATGTGGTAAATATCTCCACATTGGAGGTAGAATGATAAAGCATTTATATAAACCACCCTCAATAGACTCAGCTGGGATTCAAACCCCCAATCCTATTATCTCCATTAAACCAGATAAAATAAAGTCACTTTAGCCTACTTGTACACCAATGTGATTGTCACCATAGTTGCAAAAATTTGAATTCAAAAGTTCATTTTAGAATACTAATAGTTTTTTTCTCTCTAATTTAGTGAAGGTAGAGCATCGCCTGACACTATTCTATCTTGCCAATGATGTAATCCAATACAGCAAACGGAAGAACTATGAGTTTGTGGAAAGTTGGGGCACGGCCCTACAGAGGGCAACGCCAATGGTGCGGTAAGTATTTACAAATTGATTTTGTTGTAACTTTGTTTATGTGACCTTTTTTTCTAAGACAATATTCTATAGACAAATATGCTGGTGCTGTCCCATGGGAGTGATCGAACGTAATTAGAGCAGGCAAAGAATTGTTTGCACGGAAGTGTCCTATGTAAAGGTGATGCTGCCGAATTCCAAGCAATGTTTACTCTGGGTATTTTTGTTGGGTCAAGTGAAATTTTAGTTTGATGACTAAAATGTCATAATTCGCTGAATTAGGGGAGTAAAAAGTAGTATGCTGCGAGATATGAAAAATAAAGACACCATAATCGATTGCATGTGGATAGAGAGTGGTCTCAGCAAAGTGCTGAAGAAACTAGATTGATTTACTCTATTTCAAAAATTATTATAGGCCTGATACATTATTTGTAAATCAAACTACTGATTTAATTACTGATTGCTTCTTGTATTCGACCACACAGGACAATCACATCATTTCACTCGCTTCGTACCGCACCTCTCCTGTTTAATTGCTTACATAGGACAGTGCCTTATATGGTGATGAGTAAAATTTTGATCAAACTATATACTGGTATACATAGTTTATTCATCCTTTAGACATATTAGTTTAGTAGGGACTTAATTTTTCCAGTATAAATGGAGCTCAGACTTAAAAATCATAATAACGTATCTTCATGTTTGGAGCTTATAACATAAATTCTACTAACGGGCATTTAAAAATAGCTGATACAGGATGGCCACAAACCTGGAATTGTCAGGGAATTTAAAAGCTAAGAAAAAAATCATGGAATTTGACCATTAAACAGTTAAAATTAGGCATTATCATTATTTTATCAAAACAAGAGAAACTTTTTTATATTAACTAATTTCCATTATTGTATATTATGGCACTCCTAGATTAAGTGAATTAATAATAACCTTCAAACACATTGTGTTGCTTTGATTATTTTCTTAATCTGAACCAAGGTCATCTAATGCACATTTGTGTAAACTCTGTTTATGTTTAGGTGAAACGGAAAGGCTCAAATTCATGAGACAATATCCGATCAAGTAGTTCATTACGTATTCATTAGTATGAGTAATAAACAAAAAACTAAAGCAATAACAATATTGTATATCTCCACTGTTCCGATTTGTTCCTTGTTAATCTTAACCAATTACGTGCATTTGAGCCTGGAGCTCCCCATCTTTGAGACTGACACCTTTATCTACATGCTCACCAGTGCAGGTCACAGACAATTAATATCAGTTCAAACATATGTGCCATTGAAGATCAATCCATACTTGGTGGCCAACAGTTATATAAACGGGTAAAATATGATTGACAGGGAAAAATTAAAAATTTTGTATGGAAAACCTAGAAAAGTCAAGAAATTTGTAAAATAAATTTTGGTGGTCACGCTGTATTAACATAGTAATGAATAAATAGGTAAAAAAAACATTTATGATGGTCTGGTGGCCATTATTTATTAGTTTTTAATAATATGTGATTCTTTATGACTACATTATTTATCTTCCTGATCAGTGTATTTCATTTCAGGATAGAAAAAGTTAAACATAGAATACTTCGTATTTTCAAAATCTGGGGAGAAAGAGGTGTTTATGATGAGGCATTTATAACTGATTTGACCGGTCTTCTCAGCACTGCCACCAAGAAACCAACAGCAGAGCCAGCAATTGAAGTGGAATTCCAGGTAATTAATATTTGTCAACAACATGGTATGTTAACACCTCACATTATGTTTCAACAATTTTAATAATATTACCAGCATCAATACAGGCATACTTTAAGGTACCACTATTGGAATAGACTGAATGTCGGTGACGAGGAGATTGAGCTTTGAATCCTGGGTGGGTATATTCTGGGTGTTTTCCCTAATGGTCTCCCACTCTCCCTCCATGCAAATAGGGTATATTTCCTCTAAATTCCTCACCCAATACCCAATAGTGCAATTAACTGCGGATATCTCGAACTAGTAGTAAAACATGGCAGAGAAAATTAAGTTTTACTAGGTTATTTTTTTAAATGTAGAAGACGAAACAGGAAAGATGGATAGAAACATAAAAGGGAATGCACACAATATGGCTTTTATAGTGAAAATGTTATTTATAATTTAAATCAATGGTTGTCAAAGGGTGTGCTGCCAGTAGTGTGCCACAAGATTTGCTAGGTGTGCCACATTACTTAAATCTTATTTTAGTGGAATTAAAAAAATACATATTAATAGGAAAATCTTAAATAAGTATATTTTCTAAAATATTCTAAACAAGGAATACAAATCACATAAGTTAAATGAGACATACGGGTTTGTCTTTTCTTGCACAAAACCTATATCCAGGGACATATTTATGATAAATAGGTCCTCTTTATTGTTCAACATAAATAAGTCGTTCTCATTTCTTATACTTAATGTTTGTAAGTGTAAGCACTGACAATCCCAGCTCGCAGAGATAAGTAGTAGAAAATGGTAAAAGCATACTTAGAGTATATTCCACTCTTGCTGAGTACTCCTTCTTTGCTAACACCCAAAACTTAGCAAGTAATCTAAGTTCCACATATTTCAGCTATTAGATGCATCCTGCCTGCAATTCAGCGAGTTGTTCGACTTTTGCCTTTAGTGAGGTGGGTTATTGCCTCAGGCTATAGTGAATTCGGATTGCTCACCAAGTCATTAATTAATTATGTAACACCTCCTTTGGTGGTTGCATGGTCTAATGCATCACCCTCATGTTAAACTAGACTACCGATGACAGGGAGACAAAGCGTTTGAATCCAGATTGGGTGTAGTGAAAGGTTTGTTTTTTCAAAATGGTTTTCCACTCTTTCTCCACACAAATGTGGGTACCCTTCCTCTAAACTCAACCTTCCTTATCCCTAACTTATTAGCGTTATTAATACATACTATGCATACAACCTGAACTGCTAGTAAACCGCAGTGCTTCCTGTTTGGGTTGTACTCAAATGTAATAGTAATAATTAGGCTTACCTAATGTGTTAGGGATTGGCAAGGTAGAATTTAACAAAAGTGTATCCACATTTGTGTGAAGAGAGTTCAAAACCATTTAGGAAAACCACCCTCTGTATGTACCTGAACAGGATTAGAATCCCTATATCCTCGTCATTGCCGGAGTCAAGTTTTTGCGAGAGTGACACCTAAGACCATGTGTTCACCAAAGCAGGTAACACAACTAATAAAACATGTAAATCAGCATCAGTAAAATTAATTTATCAACTTTCATTTTATTTTATCCCCACTTAATTTATTTTTAATAGTCAACATGACCTATGAAAACAGATGAGCTACAATTTTCAAATACACTTTGGAAATCCTCAACTTAGGTATACCAACCTTTACACCAGAAAGTTTGTACATTAAAAATAAAATAAATTCGATGGTAATTTATCTCTAAGTTATTCAATTAAAATATCAAGCTAACTATGGCTTAGTGAACTCTCCCTTATGTAACGGACACCTCTGAATAGCGTAGTCTTTTTTTAATAACGGATCGTTTAAATTTCCTTGGCAACATAACATTGGCTCATATGGTGAAACAACTTCCCAATAACAAAGTGTGAGCAGTGCTGCCTTTCCCCTGTAGGGAAAGTTTCTAAAATAGCCTTCGAAGGGATGCCTACGGTACTTTAAGGTCGAACCTCCCTCACCTTCGAGTCTTCATTGGGGGATGTCCCACCAGTTTATTCTGAGATTGTGCACACATATAGGCCTATAGTACAGAACGCCTACTGCTCACATTTCATTTTGTGTGTGTATTGTTTTATGTATAACGCATTATGTACAATAAGCTTCAGTACAATATTTATTTACTTGTCTATACTAATATTATAAAGAGGAAAGATTTGATTTTTTGTTTGTAATGGATAAACTCAAAAACTACTGGACCGATTTTAAAAAT
>CABFVX010011583.1:0-10212 GCA_902151425.1 Timema shepardi | reverse complement strand
TGGTATGTAAATAAAGAGATATATTATTAGCGAAGCATTTACATTAGTATGTTATGTTTAACTTTGATGATTTGCAGGAACTAGCCGCACATACGTCCTCTTGCACGTCTTAACGGGGCTAACCCAGGTTTGCCCGTTACACTTGTATGCGGATTATTGTTCCTATATTTATTTATTATCATTACACATTACGGGTTTCTGTGAAGGTCAATTTAATTGTTTGTAGGTCCTCTTGGCGGCCATCTTTTATTTGGGGTCGTCCCCCATTATTTCACTGTATATTGTTTACTATGGCCTTTGCCTGCGCCTAACTCTGGGCTTGTCCCTCTCTTTCCTCATCGAGTTTTGTTATTGCTTTTATTGGAAATAAATAAACTCTCTTGTTACCAACCTGACTTTTATTTGTGATATAAATAAAAGGGGGGGCGGGGTTACATTAGTACTATTAGGATTATACTAATTAAATACTTTTACAATATAACTAGCAATGAATTAATAGTTGTTTTATAGGACTATATGAATATGTTAATTAATTCTGATCGGCATAGCCTACCTATTCAACAATATAAAATCAAATGTTTACATAGATATTATTTTTGAATTATTTGGCATCCCTAAGTTTGTTTATTTTTTTAACCATGGTAAATATTATTTCTAACTTATGGTTCAATTGAATTTGCATATGCTCCACTCTTTAGTCTGAGCGGTCGGGGTTCAATTCTTGGCTTGAGTTTCACTGTGGCTCGATGTTGAGGATGAGTGTCCTCTCAAGTTAATCTTTTCAACTGTACCCCATCAGCGCTAACCATTAGTAGCACTATTATCTCATATTTTAATATAGGCCTACATTTAGGCCTAGGATAAAACATTTAAAACACCTTATAATTATATAGGGCCTATATACATATGTAGTTTGAGGAACGTGGTAAAACTAACAATAACGATGTTTTCTTAGAGCTTCACCAGGATTAGATGAGCGTTCTTATGGAAATATTCTTTCTAGACAGGTTCTGGGACAAACTAAAAGCCATGTAAGTGAAGAAGTTCTTGCCTAGGTTTTCACCATCCAGCCAGCGTTAGATGTCGAGGTGGCTTGCCAGGACAAAGACTTCATTCGCTTAAGGCGACCAATCTTGGTAGTGGCCTTCTTACTTCTATCCCTAATGATGCTCCTATCCCTAATGATGCTCCCATCTCTTATGATAATCGTATTTATAATGATGCTCCTATTCCTAATTATGCCCCATCCCTAATGATGCTCCTATCATTAATGTTAAAGATTTTTACTCTTACAGTTACACAAATTAAAATGAAAAAGAATAAATTTAACAATAAATATATTTATTAAATAAAACAAATATAACAAAATTTAAGGTTTACAATAACATTAAAGGTTATACGTTAGAAGCTTGATGCAGACAATGAGACTTTGTGAATTGTGATGGTTTTGACTGTAGCTACAAGGGCTGTGCAGGCGCCAGGCTACAGGTAGAAGTTTTCTAAAGGAGAGAACAATTAAACAGTTATTAACTAAAGGTATCAAACAAGATATACGTGTAAATTTTTATCAGTTTTGCTTGATTAGGTTTTAGGATTATATCCTTTAAACATTTAAAATAATGATAAACAACAGAAAGATCTGTTGATAACAGCGGTTGATGTCTAATAAACAGGTGTCAACAAACTAGTACTATGGCTGGTCTCTTTCCCTTACGGTACTGCCAGAGCATTCAATAGTACATAACATTCTAATAGCAATTACACTAAGAGCAACACAAACAATAGGAGCCAAACAACAGGCAAGAAAAATAGGTATTATTTGCTCGGACCCCACTATGACTCTAGTGCAAATCCCTGGGTGGCTCACCGAAGCTAATACCGCACGAGAAGCGTGACTACTTGACCAACACAAAATAAAGATTTCCATCAACTCAACTGTGATTTGGAATACAAGACAGACAGCCTGGTTGTAGCCATCCAAATATTAAACAGATGCACACGACGTACACGGCGTCATGAGAAACATTGGCTCAAAATAGGTTAATGGAACTTGTAATGTCTTAGTCATAGATTTGCAAACTTCCACAACTTTCTAAGCCAAAGGTTCATAATGTAAATATTGTATTATAAGGACACAGGAAAAAATAGTAGCTAGGACTTTATTCACTAAGTCACTAAAATTATACTTGTCCTTCAGACTGCAGGACACGATATTTAATGAATTAACTGAAACTCTTCCATCTTGAAGTCAACAAAACTTGAAATGAATTAACTATCCATTTGACATAATTTTAAATTAACAAAAAATGCTTCGACAAAAAATAAAAAAATCTAGATCTACATTGTCTAGTTTTTTAAACAAAAACTAGACCCTAAGTCGTAAGGACTTAAAGACGATTTCAGGATACTCAAGTATTCCGAGCTAGACGACCGGGCCAGGGTGACGATGGATCTGACGGCCAATACTCCATGGTCGTCGCTCTTCTTGGTTACATGATTGTGCAGAAGTTCCTCCTTCGACGCTGGGTTGTAGTAGAACGGGTATAATGTGAACCTGGTAGCAGCCCTGTATATAGTCCCAAATCTGATACGAACGGAACAAAGCAAAAAGAGTGATAAACTTAGGAATATAGAAAAGGAGAGGGATGGATGAAGGCGGGGGGAAAAGAAAGTGAATCAGTGAAAGCCGCTTGCGGGGTAAGGGGAAAACATGATTCCTTGAATTGCCGCTAGTCTTCTGACGTGGAGTGGGTCAGTGTATTGATCTCAATATACACTCCTTCTCTTCGTCAGGTGTTATAATACAAGCACGTATGGCTGCAATCTTTGAATAATTTTCGTTTCAAATATGTGGCAACCAAAACCAGGGACATCTTGAATAGGTGAGTAGATACCTAAGCATCTTCTATTTAAATATATTTGGTTTGATTATATTATTTAGGATCAATTATTGTTTTTATGAGAATTTGTAATATAGATGTACTTTACTATATTTTCTTGTAGACAGCATGGCAAGCGTATGTAACTTTACCCGATATCATCCAATGGCAAAGGGTATGCGTTAAAGTATCCATTCATAAATATGATAATATCAATCCTCTTCCCTGACATCCGCTACAGTATTTATCACAAGACAATATTTTTGAACAACCACGTGTTTGAATGTAGGGAGATACGTAATATTATTAGACTGCATCTAGCCAGAGAAAATAAACTTTTGAGGTAGATTCAATTAAATAGGTTAATATTGTTTCTTTCCTTTCATAAATTATTAAATATTGATATTTAATTTTAGCTGTCCAATCTGTCTGATTGACATGCTACAAGAATATATCTAAACTTCAGGCAGGCATTCCGTAGGATCTCTACATCTTTCACGCAATACAGTTCCAACTCACGGTTAAAATCAAAGACATTATTTTCTTTGACAAACGCGTCACACCACTTCTCAAAGTGTTCATTTCCCTCAACTGACATCTCACCAATGCCGTAATCCTCCTTTGGTGGAAAGAAACCCCCTATACCCCGCGTTTGCTTTTTTATTTATAAAATAGGAAAATATTCCTTAGACAAAGACTCGTTCAAGCCGAATGTCTTGGACAACGACATTGGGAAAAGGTTCAGAGAGTTTATAAAGTGGAGCGAGCCATAATGCATAAACATGATTTTCCCACCGTTCATTATGAGCTCTGTAGACCATTTTTCAACCTCCATCATATATTTTAAAATGAAATTCCCATCATAGCCTTTCGCATTGTGACCTAGAAGGGTGATATCTTTTAATTTGGTTGCTTTAATTTACTCTATAAATCCGAAAAGTTGTTCCATTATGGTATCACCCTTGAATATTCGAGTTCTATCACCTCTACATTCAGTGCAATGATGGTAATTTACATCTATATGAATTCAGTCCTTGCAACACGTCTGTACGACACATAGGTTAGGTTCGTGCAAGTACGTGCTGGCCGCAACTTGAAGAAGAGTTTCTTGTCTGCATTCAAAATCATAGAACACAAACATGAAAGTGCTCTTTCCAGTGACGGCTTTGATGGGGCCTGCTTCATATAGCAGAAATGACCAAAAGGACGATGGGTCTTGCATACTCTACAAAAAGTCTCATAACACCTGTATGAATATTTCGATCTTTCCAAACTGAAAAATTGCCCACATACCTCAAGAATCTTTTTGACATCACAAACCGACATGTGACCGCTGCAAAAACCAGGACGTTTATGGTTTGTGAACCAACGCCCGCAGTCATTACATGTCACATGTTGATCCCCACTGCAGACAACTTTAGCGTTTCACTTTTTGCAAGCTGATTCCCATTTGTGCTCTTTCTTATGATCAAATGGAACACGGCAAAAGTACCCGCAGTTAAATGCGGCTGTCAAGGATGTTATTACATCAAAATTGTTTTTCTTATAGTCGTGAAAATACAAATAAAGTTAGCCCTTAAGGGAATGTTCGGGAGGAGTAGACCCCTCTTATATGACTTGCCTCCCCCGACGTTCCCGTAACACCGTGATTTCGTAATAGCATAGGTATGTTAGAAACGGTTTCAGTTCATTTATTCCACCACCTTTCACAAGATTCAAACTGGCATGACGGCATAAATCTTCTGCTTTATATTATTGAATAGGACGATCCTTTTAGATCTGGTTAAAGGTGTTCACGTCTGTGCATCCTGGCTCTCTTTAAACGTCACGCACAGCCTTGGCGACAACCAATGTACGGGCAAGTCTAAGTGTATCATCGCCATCTTGAATCGTAATGATTCCTTGGTCACTACGGCTATATGTGCTAGCAGGAGAGAGTTTATCACATTTATGATTACCCCTCCCGCGCGGCTCTTTAAAGTGGTGTAATTTGACCTACAAGGGGGACGAAGTGAGGAACGAAGCATTGCTTTGTAGCACTCTTTCTACATTAGAGAACACAGCCTGCGCGTCAAGTTGATCGGCCCGCTTTTATAAGACACATACTGGTCTTGACGAGGAGTCTGTGTTGACTAATAGTAGACCTACGTGATCCTCGGCACTGACTCCATGGTCCTGGAGACGCCCTAGCAAAGCATTGATTTGCTCCTCAAGACAGGTTTGAGCGTCACGATATCTCTCGGGTGTCTCTAATTGTATGATCAATTCACGCCCGACATAAAAAATAACCGCTTTAATTGCTTAATTCTCTCCTCGACGATTTGAATAGGGACACTTTGGGACAATGCTCCACCAACCTGGTTTACCGGGCCACTAATTTCCGATTGTTGAGCCGAAGATAGTCTCAATGTCGCCACCGCGGGCCGTGAACCCCATCTTCCTCGCCGCAGCTTGGGTTCAAACACATTCTCCCTGTCTTGGTGGCGGTGTTTCTGAGGAGGGGTGAAGGGGTCTCATGGCCTGCGGTGGAGGGAGGGTGGAGCCGATATTCCCACCCTCCATTTGAACTATAACACAACAACACGTGTCAAACAAACTAACTTCAAAGTAAAAACTTTAAAAACAATTGTTCCAATCATATTTATTTTATTTTCTGCAAACTAGCGCGTCTTTTTTCTCTTTAAAGTGATACCACAAAAAATATAATACTTTTCAATTTCAAACTACTTTTAGTATTTGAGCCGCTTATTTCCCAAGCAGTGCAAGTCCATTTTTGAAGTTTTTGGGAAATTAAGGTTTTGTGCATGAACTCACTGAAAATTCTAGAAGAATAAAAATAACTTATTAAATGATTTATAATAAAAAATATTACAAATTTTTATATTGAGAATAAATTAAACAATATTTTCCCTTCCTTAAGCTACTAATAATTGATTATAATAAACTATTCTCATTTTACACCAAATTATTATGCTTAGACTAATTTAATTAAGCTATGTATAATATCCTGTACAACTTTTAATGAATATTACTTAAATAATAATTGTCAGTACCTCCAGAAAAATTAATTACATTTTCAATTAAAAGCTAATATTCAATCGATTTTATTTATTGTTGTTTTATCGCTATACAATGATTAAAAATAGAGTTAGTAGCCTAATCATTTTAAAACTACCGGCTAAAATCAAAATCATTTATATTGAGTAAAATAATTATGACGTGATTACTCAAAAATCAGAAGTCTAAAAAAATCTATAAAAATCAAATATTGAAAATATAAATTATTATACGTGATATACTCAACTTTAACAGATTTTTCAACACTTTGCACAAAAGCCCTACAGCAGAAGTTTTATCATATTTCCTAAAAAATATCTTAATACAAAAGTAAATATTTTATATTAAAGTTAAAATAAAGAAATGTATTTCAATTATAATAACTCTTGTGGTGAGCGTTTAATCTCCAATAATGTTTATCCTTCTCTTGATAAAATAGCGAGCTTTTAAAATAATCAGAAACAAAGTATCCACATTTTATAATAATCATAAAAGTTTTATAACACATCATGTTCTAAAGTGTATTGTATGAAGTCAGTATTAAAATAGGGTTTGGACTCACTAAACTTGTTTATCTTCAACAAAAGCCTCTGGTTCTTCTTCAACCCGTTGGAGGACCTTCATTAAGGCCCTGGAAGTAAGAATGATGCAAAGGAGGAATAGATCGCAACAAATCGAGCATGTCCCGTTTCTTAACTTCTGACACCGGTCGTCCATCTGGATATAGCAAAGTCTGTTGAATGTTTGCCAGGGACATTGGCCGTCCACTCCTTCCTAGCTTTAAGTCGAGGACCTTGAAATCTTCAAATTGACTAAGAGATTCCTTGTATAGAATTTTAAAGGGTTGTGCTCTTTCGTAGCGTAAACACTGAATTCGAAGCCAGTTCACATCACATTGCTCATTACTTTCTTTCCTCTTGGTAATGGCTTTCTCCAGTTTGGCTGTAGAAAAGAAATCCAACTTGTTCAGTTGACAAACAATGAATCTTTTGCTTCTTCTAGCAGAAAACATTATTGTGTACCAGTCATTAGGCACATATATGGTCTTTACCCTTGCAGCCAGCTCCACTGAACCAAAATCTCGGTCATTGGGCAGGAACGAGTGTCCCGAAACAAGACACTTTTGTTCGATGACTTCAACATTATTATTATGACACTAGAAACTTCATTAGTGATACGGCCATTTTTATATTCCTGTTTTGGCCAGTCCATGTATCAGAGTAAATAATATTTTTTTTCTCCCAGTGAAACACAATCTGAAGTGTTTAAGTAAACCAGAAGATATTTCTTGTGAGCCCCGTGAAGCTTGAGTTTCGTCCCACACGTAAAAGTATCCTGTGCCTTTTTCTAAATCGTGAACCCCTAGATTGTAGGCATACATGTTACGTTTGTAGTGGGCATCGGAAACTGACAGAACTGGAAATGGTAGTGCTTTTTGCAGATCCATTGAACTAACGTAAATATCATCCCTATCTGTAGCACACTCTCTATAATTGTTCATCATTTCTCTACCTTCCTTAGATGTGTCTCATGATCAACCTCAAGTCGATGTTTATCTTCTGCGGAAATGCTTGCGTCACTAACTTTTATCTTGTATTCATCACATTTTCTACATGGTTCTTTTATTGGTGCATGAAAATGCAAATTGAACTGGGTATTGAAGACTTGACGATAAAAAATCTCTCTCACAGGAACCACGTGTATTTCTTCATGCCTTTCTTTATACAAGTCATACATTTTGCAAATTTTCAAATTATCATTTAAATACTTTCTATTAGGGTTATGGGTTCGTGTGTAATGCGAACATGGGAAACTTTGTATGTGTTCCTTCACAATATTCACAGCTTCTTGAGGTGTTTTTCTTTCTCGCCTCTCAGGTCCTGCCCTGGAGATCTACCGTCTCTGTATTTTGTTAAGGCACGAGTTAGCCGACCATCACTCACAATAAAAGTGTCAAGAAAAAACTCTTTACATACCTGAAAGGTTTCATTAGCAGTGATAAGAAAGAACTGATTCACTAACGTTCTAGCAGGCTTTGTAGGTTCACGCGGTCTTGGTCTAACTACATCAACACAGTGAACAAGCGCACAAAGATGGGCATTCTGTTTTCCAAAAATAACCCATCTGCCAAAACTGTGTGTCTAAAATTCTCCTCTCTTCCGCACTCAGCTTGGTGTGACATTTCCTTTTACATTCACAATCAAAATCTTTTAAAACTTTCTCCCGAACAACGTTACCTCGTCTGTCAATGTACGACTTACCACTGTTCCTTTGTTTCTTGATATATTTTTACTGTATGTTTCTTGTTCGCTTACTTGCTCGAAATGTTGTGTTTAGGTCATTCATATTGTTCAAAGTTATTTAAAAGCACTTAAATATTTAATTAAAATAATAAAATGTAGAATTAATAACAAAACACATGCTCAACTAAAGAGTACTTAACTGACTCAGACAAGGCATGGCTGTGTTTACTAATATGGCGGGTACTGGACTTACACCACTTGTTTGCCCAATGAAATGGCCGTTAAGTTTACCTCACCAACTTTGTGCTGCTCCCAGCGGCGTAGTTTTAAAGTAGGACCTACACCCCTTGGTCACTGGATAGAAGCCAATTTCCAGAATAGATTTCTGGTGTAAACTAAAAATCGATAATTTTGGACTTACACCATTTGGGAAATAAGGGGCTCATTTATATAATATGTTGTTATAATTTTTCCTAAACATAATTGCTTTAAATGATACTAACATTCGCAAAGTGTATGTCATAAAATACACTTGAACCCTATAACATGTACAAAATATAGTCCGGGGCAGTTAATTTATCGCTATGAAAGGTTAAACCGACATTCTCACCCCTGCCAGGGAATCAAACCTGTGACCCTTGGCTCAGAAAACCATTATAAAGGGTTTTTCTTTATTTTTATTAGGTGTGGCAAATCTCTATGACATCGCATTGCTATTAAATTCTTCATTTATAAATTTTGATCAATAAAAAATGTAAATATTGACTATTGAGTCTAAAATGGAGGTATATCATTGTTGTACAAACATTTCACCTAAGAGGTGAATAAAATAAACCAGGACATCAAGTCAGAAAACAGCAAATATTGCCTAATAAATGGATGGAAGTGGACACACATTATTTCAAATGTGGTTTATTATTGACACGTCAAAACGGAGGGGAGGAGATATCTACATATTTGTTTAGGACTAAAAACCCTACATTTCAAATTTTGTAGTTTTAAACAAAAGGCATTGGCCGGCATTTAACGAGGTTCCGTGCGAAATGTCCAAGTTAGAAGATCAAAGTAAATGACAGGACACAGTGTAGCTCGTCAAATAATATTTTTTATTCAGCACCGCGTCTTACTACCCGTTCGGGTTATACGCTTTAATTACTAATTACTCTAATGGCTTAGGAATTGGGAAGGTTGAATTAGCAGAAGTGAACCCGCATTTGAGTGGAGGGAGAGTGGAAAACCATTTAGGAAAAAAAACCAAGTTCACCCGACCGAGATTCGAACCTCGATCTCCCCGTCCTCGGCAGTCGAGCTCAACACGACAGGCGCGTTAGCCAACTACGCCCCCGAGGCGGGTTGTCAAATAATTGAATTCTTTTTAACACGTCTACAATATAAAGTGTTAACCCAATTGAGGATTGTTTTATTTATTTTCAAACTTCAAATCTGTTATTCCCATAAGTTAACCCTCCCCCTAGACCCAAATAATTTTAATAAAGACCTAAAATACATAAATTTGAACTATAAAATCGAGCACTGAAGATGTGCTGAATGAATTGTATCTATAATTGTTGAGTCTGATAAGCAAGTAATTTCAAACATTTCCAAGTGAGGACCTCTCCAAATAACTTCCAGAAGCATCTACATTTTTTTACTTTCTACTAGGGGGGGGGGGCCTCAAGTCACCCCTTTGGTTTGAAGGACAAACCTCTTAAAAAGACTAAAAACCTTAATTTTTCTACCACCCCTTACCCCCTTTCTTTGAAATACCGCAGATATGGAGGTGAGGATGCAGTTTTTATATCCAAACATTTCTTTGTTCAAAATAAATAAAATAATGTTCCGGTAGAAAAATAGAGGTTAGTTTTCTTCCCGAAGTGATATCAACGGTTGTTGATCATCTGTCATGAGCATAGCAACATTAGATGGCAGATTTTTAAAAAAACAAGAGAAACAGTTGGCATTAAATATTAGGACACCCTAGAAAGATATCCAACAACACCACTGGCAATTTCTCGCGACCCTACCCCCCCCCC